>DWQL01000047.1:0-25949 GCA_018231265.1 Noctuana haematospila | reverse complement strand
TGATACGCCTCGACAATTGCTAATTTTACACTATGCACAAAACTAGCAACAGAACTCTTCTCCTCTTGAATTAATAAGTTATTATAGATCCCATTAAAATATTGAGCAAAAATAATTCCTGAGTTTCCTCTAGCACCAACCAAAGAAGCGTCGGCAACTTTTTCAAACACCTCTATAACAGATGTCGATTCCTTTTTAGTTTCCTCAAGAATTGCTTGCATCAACGAAGCTAAATTACTTCCCGTATCAGCATCTGAAACTGGAAAAACATTGATTTGATTCAATTCTCGTCTTTCATTCAATACGAGAATTGCACCTTGTTGAAATGCATTCACCAGCTCTTTATAGTCAATCAGTTGACTTTCCATACTCCATTCACCTCCAGTTAAAATATTGTGCTACATAAAAAGTGATACCACTAGTAACTGCTGTAACTGCTGTTCCCCATATTAGATCAATTATTGTGACTAAAATTGGCCAATCTTTGATCGTAGCTAAATTCGTCAAATCGTAAGTGGCGTAACACAATAATCCGAGAAAAGCACCCGCTAAAAGAGCATACATCATACTATCTTTTTCAAGCGCAGGATAAACAACGAAAAAGAGTAGCCCTACTAAATAAACTATATAGAATAATACAGCAGGTATTATCTTGGTTGTCCCCAATAAACTACCCAAATATTCTTGATACATTTGTCTAGCAATCAACAGTAACCAAGTATAATCAAACACTAAAAATGCCAGCGTTGCAGTAATAAATAATTTCGCAAAATGACTCATCTTTTTACCTCCTAAAAATTTTATAAACCTTATCGATTGATAAGGTTATCCTACCACGTTGAAAATATTTATGAAAAAATTTTGCTTGCTATCTATTTAGATCTTGATAGCACAGTAAAAAAGGTGGACAGAATACTATAATCAGTATTCTGTCCACCTTTAGTTTATTTTACAATCAGTAAATCCAGACTAGCCAATGATAACGCCATTTTGGCAATTCGGTTAAGTTCTTTCAAACGATTTACTTTCACTTGCTCATCCTCTACCATGACCATTGTCTCTTCAAAATATTGTTCAATCAATGGACGCAGTGCTACTAGAGCTTGATAATTTTCCGACATTGTATTTTCAGCAAACTGCTCTTCAATTTTATTAACAGCTTGATGTAAAGCTTTCTCCGCATCATTTTCAAATAAGGCTGCATCTACTTTACTTTCTTGGTTTAGTAAATCACGCCCTTTTTTAGCTAAATTGATTACTCGCGTCAAAGCTTCAATGGAGGGTCTAAAATCTTGATCCAACAAATGCTTTTTCAAAATTGTTGCAGACGAAAATAGTTTGGCTAAATCTTTTTGTTCAGAAGAAATCACAGCATCGATGACATCATGACGTACATCTTTTGTCATCAGCAGTTGACGCAGACGCGCTTTTATAAAATCAATTACTTCTTCTTGTCCACTAGTCAATTGAACACCATATTTTTTACTATCCGCATTGACAGCGGCATCGATATCCATCTGTAACTGAACAAGTGGGAACTGCCAGCCTTTTTCTTCGACGATTCGAATGACCCCATATGTTTGTCGACGTAATGCATATGGATCATTAGAGCCGCTTGGAATCATGCCAACCGCAAAGAACGCGAAGACACTATCTAGTTTATCGGCTAAAGCTAATACAGCTCCAATTGTTGATTCTGGTAAGGCGCCATTGCTTGATGTTGGTAAATAATGTTCACGAATCGCTTGAGCTACAGTTGGTTTTTCCCCTTGAAGCAAGGCATATTTCTCACCCATGATTCCTTGTAGTTCTGGGAATTCTCCCACCATATTCGTTACTAAATCAAATTTATAGATTTCAGAAGCGCGTTTTAAATCGGTTAGTTCATCTTCAGACAATCCGACTTCTTTTCCAATGATTTGCCCAATAACACCCACCCGTTGCATTTTTTCATAAATCGTTCCGATTTTTTCATGGAACGTGACATTTTTTAATTTTTCAATGCATTCTTCAATTGATAGTTTTTTATCTTCATTATAGAAAAATTCTGCATCTTCTAAACGAGCTATCAAGACTTTTTCATTACCTTTGATCACATTTTCAATATGGACACTATCTCCATTTCTAACGGAAATAAAATGCGGAAGTAATAACCCCTGATCATTACGAACATCAAAGTAACGCTGATGTTCTTTCATTGAAGTAACTAAAACTTCTTCGGGCACAGAAAGATATTTTTCATCGAAAGCCCCTACAAATGCGGTTGGGTATTCAACTAAATTATTCACTTCTTCCAATAAATTCTCGTCTAAATCTAGCGTCCAGTGATATTTCTCAGCTAATTGATTTGCTTGATCAATGATCATTGTTTTTCTTTCATTGGAATCAACGATTACAAACTGTTCTTTCATCTTTTCTTCGTACTCTTTTGAATGATCAAATGCCACATCATCCCCTAAGAAGCGGTGGCCGCGAGAACTTTTTCCCGTTGTTACATCTAATACAGAGAATGGAATCACTTCATCGTCCAATAATGCCACGATCCAATGAATTGGACGAATATATTCAAAATCATGATCTGCCCAGTGCATTGTAACAGGGAAAGTCAGACTTGTAATAACCTCTTTTAATCCTGCCAACACATCAAGTGTTTTTTGACCGTGGTTCTGTTTGGTCACATAGACATATTCTACACCGTTCAATTCTTTGAATGTGATAGCCTCTGTCGTCAAGCCTTGACCACGAACAAATCCTTCGGCTGCTTTGCTCCAATTGCCTTCACTATCTTGAGCAATTTTTTTAGCAGGTCCTTTGACTTCTTCTTGCGTATCTTCTTGCTGCTCTGGCAATTGCGTTACACGTACCGCCAAACGACGAGGTGTGGAAAAACTTTGAACCGTTTCATAGGTCAATTTATTTTCATCTAGGAATTTGACGATTTTATTTTCTAATTGTATGCGACTTGGGCTGACAATATGTGCTGGCATTTCTTCCAAGCCAATTTCAAGTAATAAATCTTTTGCCATGTTATTTTGCCTCCTTAGTAGTTTGATCCTCTTTATTTAAGAGTGGGAAGCCTAATTTTTCCCGCTCTGCAACAAAAATTTTCGCAACGGCTTTAGCCATATTTCTGATTCGTGCTAAATAGCCGGCACGTTCCGTCACAGAAACAGCACCACGGGCATCAAGCAAATTAAAGGTATGACTGCATTTTAAAATATAATCGTAAGCTGGATGTACCAAGCTTTCATCGATACAACGTTTCGCTTCTTTTTCAAATTTATCAAAGTTTTCCAGCAACATTTCTTGATTACTAACTTCAAATGAATATTTTGAATGCTCATATTCAGGCTGATTAAAGATTTCTCCGTACTTAACACCTTGTGTCCATTCTAAATCATACACACTTTCTACTTCTTGAATGTACGATGCAAGACGCTCTATCCCATAAGTAATTTCTGAGGTAACCGGGTGACAGGCTAAGCCGCCAACTTGTTGGAAATACGTAAACTGAGTGATTTCCATACCATCTAGCCAAACTTCCCAGCCTAAACCAGCACACCCCATAGAAGGATTTTCCCAATTATCTTCAACAAAACGGATATCATGAGCTAAAGGATCGATTCCCAATAATTCTAAACTTTCTAAATATAATTCTTGAATATTATCTGGAGATGGTTTCATTACTACTTGAAATTGATGATGTTGATATAATCGATTTGGATTTTCACCATAACGACCATCTGCTGGTCTTCTTGAAGGCTCTACATAAGCCGCATTCCAAGGTTCTGGTCCAATTGCCCGTAAAAAAGTATACGGACTCATTGTTCCTGCTCCTTTTTCCGTATCATATGCTTGCATCAGCATACAATCATTTGATGACCAAAATTTTTGTAACGTTAAAATCATTTCTTGTACAGTAAGTTTCTTTTCCATTGTGATCCTCCTATTTTAAAAGCGTAGCAAATCGGTCAATTCTGTAGAAAATTAGGAAATTGACATTGAAATGCTTTTTGCCTCATTTAGAATTTACTTTTTTCAAAAATCTAAACGAATAACTTAATGAAACCAATTAATTTTTTACAACGCTGTAACTACTGGATAAAACTCAATAACTTCACCTTGAACAACAGAAACTTCAACTTCCATAGTGTCCGTCAGCGTTGTATTGATAGTATAAATTTTTTCGCTGGAAACTGTTTCGAACGCTTCAATAATGGTACCATCATTATCTTTGATCTGGACTAACAATTTAACAAGCGACAAAACCTTTAACTTGTTCTGTGAAAAATCAGCAGGTAAGAAAGTTGCATTAAACTGCATGAATTTCCTCCTTTCCCTTGATTAAGGACGTAAAACATAGTGATCAAGAGCAAACAAAAAGTCCCTATGCCTCATAGAGACATAGGGACGAATAATCGCGGTTCCACCCTACTTCCGATAACAACTATCGGCAGCTTCGTTTAAGTATACTCAAAAGCGCCCTTCAAAAGTTGCTTGTATCTGGCTCACACTTTTCCAGACTCGCTATCACAGCAGTTCTTTCTACTCTTCTTTCTCAACGTATTTATTTAATTACTCTTTATGATAATCTTAGATGAAGAAGATGTCAAATTATTTTTCAAGATTCAAATAATTTCTGAAAAAAATGCTCTTTTCTTTCGAAAATCATCGCCCAATCTTGATAGATTTTTGTCTCTTCTAGTTTACGTTTAACGATGTCCCCATTCATAAATTCATAGATTGTTGCCTTTGGAAAAAACAATAAAATTGGAGAGTGGGTCGCGATTACGAATTGAGAATCCCTCTGCACTAAGTCTTGCATCAAGACCATTAATTGCAATTGTGTACTAAGAGATAATCCAGTTTCGGGTTCATCTAATAAATAAAAACCTCGTCCCAAAAATCGAGTTGCCACTAACTCATAAAACGATTCTCCTCTTGAATAAGTATGTAATGCCCTTTCAAAAAAACCTGCACCTTGATCGATCGTTTCAATCTCGGTCATTAAATTATAAAAGGATTCAGCTCGATAAAAATAACTATCTTTGGGATGATCTGGATATTTGATTGGCCGAGTCGCTTCAACAAATGAAGGTTGTTCTTTGTAGGATGTAAAAATATTATTTTTGGACCCACCTTCTAGATTTAAGCCCATTAATCCAGCCATCGTTTCAATTATTGTTGATTTTCCAGAACCATTTTCACCAATTAAAAATGTAACTGGTGTTTCAAATATAAGTTGCTCAATATGCGCTGCAATAGGTAAATTAAACGGAAATTCAGTTGAAGAAAGAGCTTTATCGTATTTGATTCCTTTAAGATAAAGTTTTGCCATCTTCTTCCTCTTCTCTTTCTCGTTTAGGTATTTTCAACGTGTCTTCCCAACTTTTCATCTGATCAATAAATTTCTTGCTCTTCAAATTAATCCCAACATATTCATCATAGAGCTCATCCACTGTTTGTCTAATTGCAGTTTTCGTCTCTGCTTTCACATTGATATCCTGAACCTTATCATACGAAATGGCAGAAAACAGTCGAATAAAATGGATTGCCCTTGGATCAGCGTGGTAACGATGATCATCAAGGTGCCAATGTCGTTCACACAATACACCGCTATACTTTGATGAATAATCAAACTTTCCTCGTGTTTCTTGGCAAACACTACAGTGTCTCCATTCCGGCGTGATACCAAAACGACTCAGTAATTGAATTTCAAAAATATTGGTAATGATCTCTGCATCTTTATTCTCATTTAATAATTTTAGAGCTTGCTGCACAAAATGGTATAGATTAGGATCATAAGTCCGATCTTCGATAGCGGCATCGACTAAATTCAAGATATAAGTTGCATAGGCATTAACAAAAATATCTTCCTGAATCACACGAAGGGGATAGACTTCTTTACTGCCATTCAAAAAAGATAGACCCTCTTCTCTAAAATCGCCAATATAAACAGCTTCTGTAAAAGGCAAAATAGCAGGACCAATTGGATTATTTTTTCGGTGCGCCCCTTTTACGAAAAACATTAATTTACCAAATGACTCTGTAAAAATCTTAACTAATTTATCTTTTTCTTTATAGTCTTTGGTAAATAAAATAATCCCCTTTGTTTCGCCTAAAGTCATGATTTCGCCTCCCTTGTATTTTAGTCTATTTTAGCAGATGTAGAAGTAAAAGAACAATTCCGCTCCCACACAGAATTGTTCTTTTGGCATTTATTAATAATCGTCTTTACGATAACCAAAGTCTTGTAAATGAACTTTTTTATCGCGCCAATCTTTTTGAACTTTTACCCAAAGTTCCAAGTATACTTTATCGTCCAATAAATGTTCGATATCTTGTCTAGCCTTAGTTCCAATCTGTTTAAGCATCTTACCGCCTTTACCAATGATGATCCCTTTTTGGCTATCACGCTCAACGATGATTGTCGCTTGAATACGGATTTTATCATTTTCATCACGTTTCATTGAATCCACAACTACTGCAACAGAATGTGGAATTTCATCTCGTGTCAATAAGAGGACTTTTTCGCGTACTAGTTCAGAAACGATAAAGTACTCAGGATGATCTGTTACTTGATCATCTGGGAAATATTGCGGCCCTTCAGGCATTTGATCCACTAAAACATCCATCAATCGATCAACATTATTTCCTTCTGTTGCTGAAATTGGCACAACTTCTGCAAAATCCATCTGACTTGCATAATCTTCAATAATACCCAAAAGCTGATCTGGATGAACCGTATCGATTTTATTGATTACAAGATACACAGGGCTCGTCATTGTTTTAAGACGTTCAATGATAAAATCGTCACCCTTTCCTCTTTTTTGATCTGCACTGATCATAAACAAAGTTGCATCAACTTCGCGCAAAGCACTATAAGCCGTTTCAACCATAAAATCACCCAAGCGATGTTTTGGCTTATGGATACCAGGTGTATCAATAAAAACGATTTGTGCTTCGGGAACGGTATAGATCCCTTGAATCTTGTTTCTTGTTGTTTGAGCCTTATCGCTCATAATCGCAATTTTTTGTCCGACGATTCGATTTAACAGCGTAGATTTACCAACGTTTGGTCTCCCTACGATTGCTACAAATCCAGATTTATGTGCTTCTGTCATAGTTTCTCTCCTCTATAAAAAGTCTTGTAGTATTTGCCAAATTTTGGGAACAAACAGTAGCGCTCCTACGACTACGGCAAATCCGGTCGTTAAAAGAACTGCACCTGCCGCCATATCTTTGATTTTTTTCCCGATTGGATGAAAGTGAAAATCCGTCACCATATCGACGACATTCTCAAAAACTGTATTAATGATTTCCATCACCAATACCAGAAAGATTGCTAGCAACAGCCACAACCATTCTGAAAGCACTAATCGAAAAATAAAACCGAAAATAATCGCAATTATTCCCATAAAAATATGTGTCCGCATGTTTCGTTCTTCTTTAAATACCGTTTTAATTCCTTGAAGAGCAAACTCTAAGGATGTTATAAAATGCTTATTTTTCGCTGTCCGCTTATCTTTTGAGTCCATAGGCATCTAAGATCTCTTTCTGTAAACCAAACATTTCTTTCTCATCCTCAGGTTCCATGTGATCATAACCATTTAAATGTAAAAAACCATGCACAGCCAAGAAACCCAATTCACGTTCAAACGAATGACCGTATTCAACCGCTTGTTCTACAGCGCGTTCAGTTGAGATCATAATATCTCCAAGGTTTCTAGGGAAGGCTTCAGTCTCATCGTCAAAAATAATCGGCAATTCGTCTTCCCCTTCTTCTTCCAACGCAAAGCTAATGACATCTGTTGGGGCATCTTTGCCTCGATAGTCTCGATTTATTACTTGAATACCTGAATTATCCATAAAAGTCACGGACATTTCTGTATCCTTAGATATGTTCAGAAAATCAGCCGCAAACTGCAACAGATTTTCTACTTCTTCTAAATTATCTTTTGATAAATTCGTTGTTTCATCAATAAATGAAATGTCCATTAGTCATCTCTCTTTTCTTGTTCATCTTTCATTTCTTGCGCTTCTGATTTCATTTTTGGGTACTTGATTCTTGAATGGAATGTGCTACACAACCCACTAACTAAAGATTTCTCAACAATCCGAATCTCCTTCATGGTTAAGCCACAATCATCTAGTTGTCCATCTGAAATCCGATCTTGGATAACATTATGAACAAAAGCTTGAATTTTTTCGTTTGTCGGATGATCCATTGCACGAACTGCCGCTTCACATGTATCTGCAATACTTACGATCCCAGCTTCTCTTGTTTGAGGTTTAGGACCTGGGTACCGGAAATCTGCTTCTAAAATATCTGCATTACGTTCTTTGGCTTTAACATAGAAAAACTTCATTAACGTGGTCCCATGATGTTGGCGACAAATATCGATCACCATTTCAGGCATATGATACTCTTCCAATATCTTAGCGCCATCAATAACATGACCAAAAATAATCTGTTTACTATCTTCAGGTAATAAAAAGTTGTGCGGATTTTCTGCGCCCGCTGGTAAATTTTCAACAAAGAAATTTGCATGCTTGATTTTACCAATATCATGATAATAACAAGCAACACGAGTCAGTAACGAACGACCACCGATTTCAGCTACTGCATTAGCACTCAAACTCGCAACCATCATACTATGATGATACGTTCCAGGAGCTTCTTCAAGTAGTTGTTTTAATAATGGATGATTCGGGTTACTTAGCTCATTTAAAACAATCACACTATCATCGGTTACAAGTAATTCGATATATGGATGAAGTCCCATTGTTGCAAGGAAAGCCAAAACAGTCCCAGCAAGAGCACAAATCATCATCGTCCATGATTTACCATCAAAAAAGCTCATCCCTTGATAAATCATCAAAACAAAATCTAGACAAACTGGAAAAATGATTACCCAGAATACGGCAACTAAGCCTTGCTCACTAATACGAGTTCGTTTAACTACAGTTGCTAGCAACCCAGAAAACATATAGCTCACTATAATTACTGTCAATGTATTCGTTCCAATAGCATTATAAAAAACAAACAGTGAAAAAATCACTTGGAAAACAGCTGCTAAAACACCCGCTCGTCTACTAACAAAATAATTTAGGACTAGTGGCGTAAAGGCTGCTGGGAAGAACAAAGAAATATACATCATTTGTTCTGTTTGGAAGATTTGGAAAAACTTCATCAATACAACACTTAGAGACATTGCTCCTACATAAAATAATACAAAATGTCTTCGTCGACCCTCTTCTGTAACTTGCTTAGTGAAAAACAATAAAACTAAAACTTGTAAAACAATTGCTAGTGCCAAAGCAGCCATCGGAAATAAAGAAGTGCTTTGATTTGTCATACCCAACAACTCAAGTTTTTCCATCGCTTTACTATCGATTTGAGTCCCTTCACGAACAATGATTTCACCTTGATAAATCATTGAAGGCGGAATGGCATCCATCGCATTTTGACGTAGTTCTTTTGTCTTTTTATCGTTGGCAAAATCATTTGCCACGATTCCTTGGTTCACAATATAACGAATTTCTTGTTGCATCGTTCCGGTAACATCAAGAAATTGAATCTTTTCGATCGCACTTTGACGAACATTATCTAGATCAGCTTCACGAACATGATCTTTCATTTTCTCGTCTACGATTTTCAAGCTTTCGGTTTTTACTTGTTGAATCTGAGTTGCATCTAATGAGAAAATATTTTGATAAAACACATTGGGAAATTTTTGATAAAAAGCGACTTCATCTTGATCCAACGCTTCAAATTGAGCTTTTAAATTAGCGACTCTTTCCTCTATCGTTGGCCTTGGAATCGTTTCATCTTTTTTGGCCTTAGCGACCTTTTCTTGATAGTCTTTATCTGTTTTCTCATTTGCTGTCACAATCAGCTTAAAGAGCTTTTCAATACGTTTATGCTGAACATCGGCTGTTTCTTCTTGATAAATGTACTCTGGAGTAACCGCTTCAGCTGCTAGCTTTTTCTTCTGAGCTGTTTCATACGTGTTTTCAACATTTTTATTTGCTCGAATTGTATTTTCTGCTAGCTGTCCTTCTTTGATCTCAACTCTTTTTTGATGAACGCTGCCAAACATAATGATAAATAAAAAACAGGAAAATATAAGTAGTAGTAATGGAATATAGGCTTTTCCTAATTTATCACGTAATTTTAATAACGAATACTTCAACGGAATTTTCACTCCTTTCCGCAGGTTTAACTCTATTTTTGACTTTCATTTTCATACGCTCGAATGATTTGAGCAACAACTGGATGTCGCACCACATCTCCAGCATCAAAATGAACAAATGCAATCTTATCGATTGATTGTAACGTTTTTTCTGCATGGATCAGCCCGCTAGCAACGCCTTTAGGTAAATCGATTTGGCTCGTATCGCCATTAACGATCATTCTTGAGTTAAAACCCAGTCTAGTCAAAAACATTTTCATTTGAGCAATAGTCGTATTCTGTGCTTCATCTAGAATTACAAAAGCATCATCTAAAGTCCGACCTCTCATATAAGCTAATGGTGCAATTTCGATTACGCCTCGTTCCATTAAGCGATTTGTATGTTCCATACCAAAAACTTGGTACAACGCATCATAAACCGGGCGCAAATAGGGATCTACCTTTTCTTTTAAGTCACCAGGTAAAAATCCCAGACTTTCCCCTGCTTCAACAGCGGGACGCGTTAAAATTATTTTTTGGACTTCACCTTTTTTTAATGCTGACACAGCCATTACGACTGCTAAAAATGTTTTACCCGTTCCCGCAGGACCAATTCCAAAAATAATATCTCGTTTTCTTACTGCCTCAACATATTTTTTCTGCCCTACATTTTTGATACGAATGGCTCTGCCATGGTGGTCCTTTAAGATCTCCTCTTCATACATCGCAACAAATGTATCCAGTTCACCATTTTTTGCCATTTTCAAAGCAGAAACAACATCTGGCGTACTGATTTTAATGCCGCGCTGTATTAAGACTTGTAATGTTCTTACAACAGAAGCAACCAACTGTACTTCTGCTTCTTCTCCTAGCAACTGAATCGTCTCACCACGTGTATTGATCGTTACATCTGTATTATCTTCTAAGTATTTTATATGTTTATCATGGGTTCCTAAAAGCATACTAACATCGTCAGAATCATTTAACTTCAATTCCAAAGATATCGACTGATTTTCTGTCAAAAAATGCCCATCTCCTTTATTTTTTCATTCTTTACAATCATACCATATTATTAATTTATTAAAAAGAGAGCACGATTAAATCTAACAATTCGATTTAATATCTGGCTCTACTTTGGTTAAGTTGGACAAAAAAACCAACGGAATCCCGTTGGTTTTTTTATTTGACTAATTCTCTTGTAGTAATTCTTTTACAATTGCATTGACTTGGTTGCCGTCTGCTTTGCCTTTGACTTCTGGCATTACAGCACCCATAACTTTACCAAATTCTTTTGGTGAAGTCGCACCGGTCTGATCAATTGCCGTTTGAACAATCTGACGAATTTCTTCTTCTGAAAGTTGCTTAGGCATATATTTTTCAACAATTGTGATTTCGATTTTTACTTTGTCAGCAAGATCGTCACGTCCCGCTTTTTCAAACTCTGATAAAGAGTCTCTGCGTTGTTTCATCTCACGAGATAAAACTGTTAACTCTTCTTCTCCGTCCAAATCACGGCCAGCTTTAATCTGCTCATTTTGAATGGCTGCTTTCAACATACGAAGTACAGATAAAGTATCTTTATCTTTTGACTTCATTGCTGTTTTGATATCGTCATTCAATGTTGTTAGTAATGACATACAACCAACTCCAATTCATCGAAAACTAGAATTTTTTACGTTTTCTAGCTGCTTCAGATTTTTTCTTACGCTTTACACTTGGTTTTTCGTAGAATTCACGTTTACGAGATTCTTGTAAAGTACCCGCTTTTGAAACGGAACGTTTGAAGCGACGAAGAGCATCGTCAAGAGATTCGTTTTTACGAACGACAGTTTTTGACATGTTAATTCCCTCCCTCCGAGCTTAAAAAGTAACCGTTTTTTATATTTATGAGTTATTTGACATAAATAAAATACCGTTCTTTTTACATTATATCGAATGGTTATTTTAACGTCAACCTTTGTATTGAAAAAATGCATAAAAAAGTGCCAAAATGAGTAAAGTTTTACACTCATATGCAATATTCATGTTTTTTTCTGAAAAAAATGATCATCTGCACTCTTCACAACGACCAAAAATCTCAAATCGATGTCCTTCAATTTCACACCCGCTCAATTGTTCTTTAAAAAAATCCATCGGGCACATATGAATTTCTTTTGTTTTGCCACAAACTGTACAAATGAAATGATGATGATGCCCTACTTCTTGACAACAATGGAAGCGAAATTTTTTTTCTCCATTTAAATCTGTTGTCTCCAACAAATTCAACTGTTCAAAATCATGCAAATTGCGATAGATCGTATCATAACTCACACCTTGATATTCCTGATTCATAAACTCATAAACTTCCCTTGCCGAGATATAACGATTTCTTCTAATAAGGTAGGTAATCATCGCTTCTCTCTTTTTTGTATATTTCAAGCCATGCTCTTTCATCACGGTTAAAGATTGTTCTACTTTCGAGTTAGACTGTGCCATTTTAGATCCTCCACTTCTTAAATCAGAATCATTACGAATAATATTTATGAAGGTATGGTATAATAAATCTATAAAAAAAGCAAGAGAGGAATCCAATTATGACAATAAATGAAGAAAAAAAATGTGTGACAATTTTTGTTATTTCCGATTCGGCTGGCGAAACAGCTTCAAAATTAGCTGCAGCTTCTATGGCACAGTACCCTACCGTTGACTTTTCTCTATTTAGACGAACATTTGCTAAAGAAGAAGAAAAGTTGAGAAAAGCCCTTGAAGACGCCAAACGTGAAAATGCCATGGTGTTACATACAATCGTAAATGATCGTTTAGTTAAAATTGCGAATGATTTTTTTGAAGAAAATAATTTATATCACTTTGATATATTAACACCGCCAGTAGCTGAGATCGAACGGTTGACAGGCATTGCACCGACCAGAGAAGCTGGTGCATTGCATCATTTAAATGAAAATTATTTCAAACGAATCGAAGCAATGGAATTTGCAGTCAAATATGATGACGGGAAAGATCCGAGAGGTTTCTTAGAGGCAGACGTTCTCTTACTAGGGGTTTCTCGAACATCAAAAACTCCTCTCAGTCTATTTTTAGCCAATAAAAATTTGAAAGTAGCCAATCTTCCACTGATTCCTGAGGCACATCTGCCAAAACAACTGTGGGAAACAAATCCTAAGAAAATTGTTGGCTTAACAAATGATCCTGATATCTTAAACGGCATTCGTAAAGAACGAATGAGAACTTATGGCTTACCAGCTGATACCTCCTACTCAGATATTGAAAAGATCAGAAAGGAATTAGCCTTTGCTAACGATTTATATGAGAAATTAGGCTGTGTCGTGATCAATGTGGCATCATTGTCAATTGAAGAAACAGCATCAATGATTTTAAATGCGTTGAATTTAGAGGATCATAGTTATTATGCAACTGAAAATCCTGAAGCTTAATGATTTCAATAGATATAATTCCTACAAAAATAATTTCTCACTAGACAGTGAGTCAGCAAAAACGACTCATCTTTTTGAAGCAGCGCAGTAATGGCTGAACAAAAAATGAGTCGTTTTTTACATTTACAGGAGCTACTAAGATTGGATACCGTATCATTTTACTCACTCTTCAATAAAGCTATGCACGTTGGAGGCAATCGCTAGTTGTTCTATATAAGCATAGACCTTTTCCTCTGGATAACCTTCCCGAATCAAAGCAGCTGCTATCATTGAGTATTCATTTGATAAATTAGTTTGAAATATGCCGCTATCATCAGTGTTAATCGAAATTGGCAAGTTAATAAAATCGGGTGCTGTTTTCAAAAGATGGCAGTTAAGCTTTAATGCTGGAAGCTCGTTATATTTATTAACAAACGAAATTTTTTTATTTGATGTTGGATTCGCCTCAATAAAGACATTCATCTTAAGTATTTTTAATTTCAATAAATACTGGACACATTTGATACATGCGACATAATTTTCGACCACTTCAACATGCAAGGATCTGGCTCCTGTTTTTTTTAATTGTTCATCATAATGATAATTTGTGTAAAATTTTCTTGCCTTCACATTCATAAAAGAGCGTCTGTGCTGCTTATGGCGAAAATTCAATTTGTAGGTATACTTATTTATCATTAAATTATAGGCGTCACACATAAAGTGATCTTTCTTTAATAGTTCTTGATAAACTTCTGGAGAATCCCCTCTCAAAAAGTAGGAATCAATATAATCATCTAATTCAAGAGGATTACTATCAAACTCAGTTCCTTCAAACAATTCAAATTTATACTTGTTATATTCGTCTTTTAAAAAGCAAAGTAGCTCTACTTTGTCTGCTGATGACTGAGAAATAAGGCTATACATCCATGCAATATCGTCAATATAGTCTTGAAACGAACTAAAAATATTGTAGCGTTTCGCTTTGAAAAAATAGTCAGCATCAATTCCAAGGGCCAAAGCATGGCCTAAACGATCGTTTTGTCGATAATCCAAAAAATTCAAGGTTTCATCAATCGCTCGTAAACCATTCGCTAGCGTGCTGAATTCTTCTCCTACGTGATAGGTAGCACGCAAAATCCGCCCTCCAGAAGTACCTATCCTAAATTTCCGAAAAGTTGAACCAAAAACTTCTGGTCTATTACCTATCTCATAATTAGCTGTATCAATTCCTACAATCTTATTTAGATAGAGATCAGAATTCAAGTTTTTTTGCGCTAATTTATCAATAAATTCCAGACAACTAAATAGTTGATTACTTAATTGTTCGACTTGTTTTCGCTGCTTACCATTACGAGCAACATGTTCATGCGCATTTTCATATTTAGGCTTGATAAAATGGACAATAATTCCATAATTTATTTTTGCTAGCTGTTCCGCACTGCCTTTTTTCCCTTTTTTCTCTAATTTCTTAATAGCGTGATCATATTCCTTTGCATTAATATCCTCAAGCGTACGGATAAATTGCAGATAATCCTCTTTAGTACGTTTTGGAGCAATTCGAAATTCGATTTTTTTCACAACTTTTTCTCGATAATATTTATGAAAAACACTTCTAATTAAGTCATTATCTCCCTGAGAATCAGATGGAATAAACCATGCTTTATTTTCCTCTTTTTCTTTGAACTTTGAAAAACCCATACCTAAATTATTTTGCACAAACTGAAATTTCATTCTAGTAACACCGCAAATGTATAAATTAAATAAATACGTTAAAAGTATTCGATTAGTTGGCTCCTTTTTCAGAATCCCTTCAAAAATAGACTTAAGAAATTTTGTTTCTGTCATAGAATAGGTTAATAGATCAGTTTGCTGATACATGCTTTTAAATTCAGCTTCAATCATTGCTTCGACAGTATTAATTTGTTTTGAAATACCTAAAACTTGAATGGTTAATTCCAGATCATCCGACATCAAAAGTCTTTCCACCATTTTAAACGATAAGCTAGAAAAAAAAGCCTGATCTTTATAAAATGAATATAAAAATAATCGTAATAATTTGACCTTTTGCAGAAAAAGAATCAGATTTTTTTGCATTTTATCTGTTTTGGGCAAATCATTAAAGGTTCCTGCGCTAGTAATAAAATCGGTAAATTGGTATTTGTTGTATAAACTCGCCTTAAAAAAATAGTACCAATTAATATCCTCTACATAGCCTGAAGCTTTTAAATGCATATGATTTTCAGATAGTCCAATTCTTTTGAAAATGTCATAGAGATACTTATTGTTATGCTCTAAAACAGTACCATTATCATCTGGATCCTGTTTCCAATTTTTTTCCACAAAGTAAGCAGTGGTAAACAATTTAACATCCACTTTGTTGATAAATCCGTCCCATTCCAATAAATTTTCGAATTCAATAAATAATCGATCATTAGAGCGATTGATAATCCGCTTTGCTACATAAAAAAATAAATACAATGCGTTAGAAGAAGAATATTCACGCTGTAATTCTTCACTTAAAAAATCAAATAGATAATTCAGATCGTCATAATTAAAGTTTTTTGGATATAGCGTAATATAGCTGACCTCAATCCGCTTTCTAAACACAGGATTCACCAAATCAAAAACAGCTTCGTAATTGATTTTTTCAAAATCAGTATATTGAATATACTCTACCATTTGCAGCTCACTATAAATAATCCGGATGATTCGATCAACATTTTTATAAAAAATTTTTTGGTTTTTAATCATTATCAATCGCCACCTGTTCATATGTTTCAGACCGAATCGCTTGATTTATTTTTTCAATAATCGCTTTATCCGTTCGTTGGCTATATTGCTTTCTACTTTTTGGATCGACAAAACTTTGAAACCTCTCTACTTCAAAAGACGTTAAACTCCTTGGAATAGATTCATTTTGTTTGGCGTAATTTCTAAAAAACTTTTTTATTTCCGCAGTTCTTCTTCTTGATTCGATTTTTTCAATATCCAAAGTTAACGGTCCTTTTTTTAAATATTCAGTACATATACTATCAATTTCTTTGTTTGAATACGGTTCTCTAAAGATTTTAGTGCCAATTTTAAATAATGGAATTGAAAACCCTTGTCTCATTTCGCGTTCTTCAACAACTTTTAACTCAGAGGTAAAAATTTCATTCAAGCGTTTCAAGCCATACCTGACTAAATTTGGTTCATTTTGTTTAGAGTAATTTTTCCGCACAAAAACATCCACATCAAACATTGAATAGAAAATATACATAGATGGTGCTACGTTGTCAGTGAAACTATCCAAAACCTCCACTAAATAATAAATATCTGAAAGAAACGAATAGGGATCTGCTAAATATTGGCTATTTTCAGTAAAATCCACTTTTTTGAAAAAATATCTATACTGGTAATTAAAGTTTCGGTCTCTAAAATCCTGATCCACCTTTTGACTGATTCGTCTTATATCACCATTTGCACTGATATCACTATAAACAATTTTCCCTAGTAATTCAGGACTCATACTTTTTTTATAATAAACAACTTTATTTAAATCCCCTGAGATTAATTCATTATTATAAAACATTCCGTCTGGCATAATTTTTCCTTGTGCTAAATAATTATAATTTGATAAGCCAATCTCTTCACATAGCCAATCGAGATCAATTAGATCCTCTCGAACAGCTTCCTCCATTTTGTAATAATTAATGGTGACTTTGGAAAAGGTCAATAGAAGTTCGATCGAATATAGTAGTTTCATCGCATAAATAAAGTGAATTGATTTTTCGGAGGACTTCATTAAGAGCTTATAGTATTCAAATATTATAAACACGTCTCCTAAACTAACATTGTAAACTTGCTTATCAATAATCGTCCGAATCGTCTTTGGATCTAAATCTATCCAAACAGATTCAATATGCTCGAGTAAAATACTTCCTAGCTTCGTACAAATATAGCTATTTCTTGAATTGTAGCTTCGATTTAACCATTCATCTAAAATATCGTATTCAGAATTGCTTAGCTGCTCAATAAACAAAGAAAGTAAAAAATACTTATATCGTTTCACATTTTCCCGCAAAACCTCTGTAGCCTGAACGACCTCCACGCTGGATATCGTAGTTTTTCCAGGTACCATGTAGCGGCTAAGAAGCTTTTCATAATCTGTTAAATGATAGATTAATTCTAAATACTGCAAGGTACTTCTTAAGCTGTTAGGATAAACAAAACTTGTTAGCTCAAAACGATCAATAGGTTCCATCATTAATCTTGTATTTAGTTGAATATGTGTTTTAATAAACTCATCTAATTGTTCATCCTTGTTTAACAATAGTTCTAGCTGACCTTCTTGTTGCTCATCTATAAAGGGTTCTAAAATTTGCTTAATTGAACTACGATTGTTGATCCGTAAGTACACTCTTTGTGAACGCGGAAAGCTTTTTTCTATGAATTTAGCAGCTTGTTCTTTAATTTCTTCGTCTGCAATATAGTTTCTTTCCAAAAGCATCTCGTTTTCTTTAATCAAGGAATCTATTAAGGAATTAATTAGCTGCTCCTCACGATAAGCCAAAAAAATGATTAATTGCTTCTGATTGACTAAAAACTTGGTCACTTCATTTAACATTTTAAATATTTTTTCATTAGAAACCAAATCTAAGTCGTCAATTTGAATCACAATATGAGAATAGGTTTGATTATCATCCGACTCAGTATTCTTTATTTGCAAAAAGACTTCAATTAATTGGGCTATTTTATCAATAAAGTTTTGTCGCTCTTCAATGTCGTCTAATAATTCAATGCTGGATTTTTTTTCTGCAAATGCACTATCTTCTATCTTGTAATTTTTTAACACCTCAATGACTTCTCTCAACATACTGCTAAACTGAGTTCTTTTTTCAAAGCAATTGTCGTTCAACATATTTCTACCATCATTTTTAGTGATTTCTTGGTTTAATATACTTACAAAAAGTTCTACGAGTGTTAACGAGCTATTAAACAAGGTAGGATCAATTTGATCTAAAATATATAGCTCAGTCTTTTTTTCAGACTGATATTTTTTCTTTCTGATCGCATCCGAAATGGTTTGTAAAAAAGAACTCTTTCCTGTACCGCGATCTCCAATAACGCTAAATATATTGTTCGTTTCTTGTTTCTTTTCTGAAACAGTACAAACCCATTCCAAGGTTTGTTTCAATGGCAAATGATACAAATAATTGCGTATTTTTTGATCATTGAGATCTTTAAATTCTGTAAATTTATATTCTATTTTTGTCTTGCTCCAGTCAATCTTTATATTCTGAAATTTATTGCTCATTGTTTTTTCTCCTTTTTTATAATGTTTAATCAGTCTGTTTAATCAGTCTTTTAAATATTTTGGAATAAAGGTATCTAGATCATCATAGTTCCTTTCACCTTTTTTTAAGCCCTTCTCGGCCATTATTATTGCTTTTGAAGAAGGATTGTTTAAATTATCATATAATTCGTTTTTAATTGTCATTATTTGCTCAAATTGACGTTTTATATCTTTTAATTCTTTTGTCTCAAATTTAAGATCACTCAATAAAGATAACGCCCTATCTCTGATCCTCCGAATTTTATCCGAGTTATCTTTTGTCTCTGTATATAATCTGTAATAATCAAGATGCTCACTTATCGCACTTACTAAAATCGTAATTAAAGAAAGTGAAAAGGAAATTTCACCAGAATATTGCCAGTTTAAAAATATTTTGCTTCCTATTCCAAGAGAAGTAAGCACCGAAGAGATAATTTTCCCCCACGTATAGACATCCATCTTTTTCTTATAAATATCTGCCTGTTTAATTTGAATTTTTTGAGTCCAAGTTGTATTACAAATGAATAACTTTAACTCATAGTTTAGCTGTTCTCTTTCTTTTTTCATAACGGCTCCTTTTATATAGCTCTAGATTTCGCTAAGTACATCTAAATTATAACAAATACCAGAGTACAATAATACATATATTATTTATTTTTTGTCATATATAAAATCACTAAAAATATATTTTCTTTGTTTTACACTTTTAGACGGTAAGCTTCCCTACTATCGCTAAGAAAATAATAAAAAAACGACAAGCTTTTCCATTTCCAGTATATATACTGAAAATGGAAAAGAAGTCGTTTTTAAAATACTTGAATTCCTTCTTGGTCTATCGATAGTACATTGATAGCAGCCGAATGAGGTAATTTTTCCAACTCTCGAACCATTTGAGTTGTTTTTTCTTCTGGCGAGATCACTAAAACAGTCGGTCCTGCTCCACTTAGAAATGCGCCGTAAGCTCCAACCTTGTGACTAAGATCCCGGATTTGCTCCAAATGTGGCACTAATTTTTTGCGATATGATTCATGCCACCGGTCTTTTTCCATCATTAAACCAGCTAAGGGCAAGTTGCCATTTAAAATCGCCGCAATCATCACATTTGCGATTGAACTTGCTTGGACCGCTTCTTTATATGGAATTGAAGCTGGCAATACGCTACGGCTTTCAGAGGTCAATAAGTGAGCTTCTGGAATATAAGCAATCACATCACACATTGGGAAGTGATGTTTAACAGAGTAAACGTCACCATCAACATAACTAGCTACAACAAAATCGCCGCAAATGGCGGGAGCAACATTATCTGGGTGACCTTCCATCTCCGTCGCTATTTGTACTTTATCTTTTTGAGATAAGTTCAAATTACCTAAGCGATTAGCAAGCTCAATACCGCCGACTATCACACTAGAGCTACTGCCTAACCCTCTAGCTAAAGGAATATCGGATGTCATCTTCAAAACTTTAGGTGAAAGGTCAGGTGCTATTTTCAATGCGGTTTGAATCAATAGATTCGTTTTATCACTTGGAATATCCGCACCTAAAGAATGGATGATTTTCCATTCTTCAGCATTTTTGACCACTTCGATATTCAGGTATTGCGACAACGCGATCCCACATGAGTCAAAACCCGGACCTAGATTTGCACTGGTTGCGGGAATTCTTATTTTCATAATTCTGACACTCCATTACGTAAATGCATCCGCATTTCTTCTAAATCACTCATTTTAGAGATTTTTACGTCTGTTGCATTGATAGCTGTATCAGGATCTTTCAGACCATTTCCCGTGAAAACTGTTACTACTGTTTCACCAGGTTTGATTTTCCCGCTTCTCACATGTTGGATCACACCAGCTAATGAAGCTGCAGATCCAGGTTCAACGAATACCCCATCTTGAGCAGCAACTTTACGATAAGCATTCAAAATTTCTTCGTCTGTTACAGAATCGATATAACCATTAGATTCATCACGTGCAGCTTCTGCTAATTTCCAACTAGCTGGATTACCGATACGAATAGCTGTTGCAATTGTCTCAGGTTGCTCAATCACTTCTCCTTTTACGATTGCTGCAGCGCCTTCTGCTTCAAAACCGTGCATTCTAGGTAAAAGAGTCCCTTTTTTATCATGCCATTCTTTAAACCCTTTCCAATAAGCTGAAATATTTCCAGCATTTCCAACAGGGATTGCTAAAACGTCTGGTGCTTGTCCCAGTTGTTCACAAACTTCAAAAGCAGCCGTTTTTTGACCTTCTAAACGATATGGATTAACAGAATTCACAAGAGCAACTGCTTCTGTTTTGGCAATATCTCGTACAGCTTTTAAAGCTTCATCAAAGTTTCCTGGAATCGAAATAATATCTGCGCCATAAATGATAGCTTGAGCTAATTTACCCATTGCGATTTTCCCATCTGGAATAACCACATATGCTTTAACACCGGCTCTTGTAGCATAAGCGGCAGCAGCAGCACTTGTATTCCCAGTAGAAGCACAAACGATTGCTTTAGCCCCTTCTTCAACAGCTTTAGCTACGGCCATGACCATGCCGCGGTCTTTAAAGGAACCGGTTGGATTCACCCCTTCATATTTTCCGTATAGATTGATTCCTAATTCTTTTGATAAACTGTGCAAAGGAATCAATGGTGTATTTCCTTCAGCTAGAGAAATCATGGGTGTTTTATCTGTAATTGGTAAATATTCCTTATATTGTTTTAATAGTCCTTCGTACATCTTTAGTCCTCCAATACTTTAAATGTATTTAATAGTTCGAATTCTTCAGTGGATTCGATTTCTTTCGTCACTTGTTTCATTTGTTCTTTCGTAATGGTATGAGTGATTGCAACGATTCTTGCTCTAGTTCCGTCAGATTTTTGCTGAACTAATTGATCGAAGCTAACATTGGCCTCCGTCATAATTTGCGTCAACTTCAAAATTTGACCACGACGATCTGGTACTTCGATCGAGAAATAATACTTCCCAGAAATCGTATCATCTGCGGCGATTTTAGTATCGTGTTGATAGGAATTGAACATATGTCCAGTTGTTCCTAGACGGATATTTTTAGCGATCGTAATAATATCACTCACCACACTGGTAGCAGTAGGTTTAGCGCCAGCTCCCGGTCCGTAATACATTGATTCACCAACACCTGAGCTTTCAATAAAGACGGCATTAAACTCGTTGCGAACAGAAGCAATCGGATGCGATTTAGCCACTAACATCGGTCCTACTTCAACAGCAATACTTCCTTCTTGATTTTCAGAAGAACCAATTAGTTTCACTTCGTACCCTAACTCGGCAGCCATTGCAACGTCATCTAACGATAATCCGCGAATTCCACGTGTATCGACTTGATCCAATCTAATATTCATTCCAAAAGCAAATTGACTTAAAATAACCATTTTATAGGCCGCATCGATCCCATCGACATCATTCGTTGGATCAGATTCAGCAAAGCCTAATTCTTGCGCTTCTTTTAACGCTTGGTCGTATGATTTTTTTGCTGAAACCATTTGTGTCAGCATATAGTTGGTCGTACCATTTACGATGCCTAAAACTTTTTGGATATTATCAGCGGCTAAACTATTCGCAATCGTACGTAAAATCGGAATGCCGCCTGCCACGCTCGCTTCATAATACAAATCACAATGATTTTTTTGTGCTAATGCCACAAGCTCACTACCATGTTGCGCCAATAGATCTTTATTTGCTGTTACGATATGTTTGCCATTTTCTAGTGCTTTGGTAATGAAGGTTTTTGCTGGTTCTACTTTGCCGATTAATTCAACAATGATCTTGATTTCATCATCATTGATAATATCCTCAATATTTGTCGTGAGTTGAATATCGAATTTCTCAGCCTGACGTCTTTTTTCTTCTTCGTCTCGTACTAAAGCTTTTGAAATAGCAATTTCCATCCCTGTTACTTGAGAAATTTTTTCTTGATGTTCTTGTAAAATGGTTGGTACACCAGATCCCACAGTCCCCAGTCCAAGTAAACCAATTTTCAGTTTTTCCTTCATTCTTCTTCCTCCAACTATAAAATTAGAAACATTTCATTTTCTTCTAATAAAACATGTCTCTAGTATAACGAAATGCCGAAAAAAAAACTACCCTTTTCTGTGAATTTCCCGAAGGAATCATAGAAAAAGATAGATTACTGATGTTTGATATGTTCAAATGTTTGATTAAGAATGTCGATAACATGATGGTCATCCAATGTATAATAAATTGTTTTCCCCTCACGTCTTGATCTCACTACATGGCTATCGCGTAATAATTTTAGTTGATGAGAAACCGCCGATTGTTCCATCGAAAGTTGCTCTGCAATTGCTGTTACGTTCAACTCTCCTTGCTTTAACAAAAGTAAAATCCGCAATCTCGTTGGATCACTCAACACTTTATATAACTGACTTACTTTTTGAATCTCATCTATTTCTTTCATCGCTGAGCTCCTTTCCTTTTTTCCTCTTGACTATTATAGCAAACTTTTTTCAAAAGAGGCTATATTTCATCCTTTTAAGCGGAATCAAAAAAACAGGTAGGACAAAACAACGCCCTACTTGCCTTTTCAATTGTTCTTGTTAATTATTTGCTTGTTTAACCGCATCAATCACGGCGTATCTAAATCCATTCTTTTCTAAAGCTGTAACGCCTTTGATCGTACTACCGCCAGGAGAGGTTACACCATCTTTTAATTCACCAGGATGCTTTTTAGTTTCTAATGCTAATTTCGCAGAGCCAAGCATCATCTGAGCAATGACTTCATAAGAAAGTTCACGAGGCATTCCTTCCAAAACAGCGCCGTCCGCTAAGGCTTCCATAAAGATATCCACAAAAGCTGGGCTACATCCGGCAACTGTTCCAAACGTACCTAAAATAACTTCGCTAACTTCTTCAACTTTCCCCAAAGACTCTAGTACACGAACGGCCTCAGCTTTTGTTGGAGCTGGCATGTCCGCAAAAACAGCACCGATCATTCCTGCATTGACACTCACTGGTGTGTTGGGAATCGCATGAACAACATGGATTGTTTCACCTAACACAGCTTGAGCTTCTGCCACTGTATGACCTGTAGCTACTGAAATAAGAATGGTATCTTTGGCCATAAATGGTGCTGCTTGTTTTAAAATTTCTAAGACAATTCTAGCTCCGGTTGCAATAAAAATCACCTTACACGCTTTCAATTCATCATAGTCTTTGATCAATTGAAACCCGAGTTTTTCTTGAAGTGCTTCAGCAGTTCCGCTTGAACCGCCTTTTACGAATAAGTTTTCTGGCGCTACTGTTTTGGCTTTTAGCAAACCTTCGATCATCGCACTACCCATGTGACCTGCTCCAATAAATCCAATGTTCATATCCATCACTCCTTATAAATTTACAAATGAAAGGACTGAAGTAATACTGATTTCCAGTTTTTCAGTCCTAATCATTTTATTTGGTTATATCATTGACTGCTTGCTCAAAATTCTTGATTTTTTGATCTACTTCTAATTGTGAAGCAGCTTTAGTAGCTAAATAAAACTTGATCTTAGGTTCCGTTCCTGATGGACGAATGGCAATCCAACTACCATCTTCCAAGAAATATTTTAGCACATCTGAAGGTGGCGTTGTTAAGGATTCGACTTTACCATCCGCAAAGGTTCTCGTTAGTTCTTTAAAATCTTCTGTTTGAGTTACTTTGATATCTGCAAACGCAGTAGGTGCTTCTTCGCGGAATCTTTTCATCAAAGCTTTGATTTTTTCGCTGCCTTCGATGCCACTCAATGTAACTGAAATTGTTTTTTCTTCAAAATAGCCATATTCTTTAAAGATATCTTGTAATCCATCATAAAGTGTTTTTCCTTGTTTCTTGTAGAACGCCGCAACTTCTGCCAATAAAACCAGGGCTTGAATGGCATCTTTATCACGAACAAACGATTTTACTAAATACCCGTAACTTTCTTCAAAACCAAACATGAATGTTTGAGAATGATCGGCTTCATATTGCTCGATTTTTTCCGCAATAAATTTAAATCCTGTTAAAACATCAACCATTTTAGTGTTGTATTTTGCTGTAATTGCTGTAGCTAATTCACTAGAGACAATTGATTTTAAGACAACGGCATTTTCTGGTAGCGTACCTGCTTGTTTGTGTGCTTCTAAAATGTATTGAATCATAATCGAACCTAATTGGTTCCCTGTTAAAACTTGATAAGAACCATTCGGTAACCGAACTGCTGCGCCTAAGCGATCCGCATCTGGATCAGTTGCAATCAATAAATCAGCATCTTCTTTTTCACCTAAACGAATAGCATATTCAAAAGCAGAATGTTCTTCTGGATTTGGTGATTTGACTGTTGTAAAATCTGGATCAGCGATTGCTTGTTCCGGAACAAGTACAAATTTTTCAAAACCAGCTTGCTTTAATGCTTTTTCACCCAACATTTTACCTGTACCGTGTAAAGGGGTATAAACCAGTTTCAATTCTTTCCCCATCTCATTGATTAATTCTTGGTTGATCGTAACGTTTTTGATCTCTTTCAAGTAAGCAGTATCGACTTCTTCCCCAATGATTGAAATTAAGTCACGCTCTTTTGCCTTGTCTTCAGCTAAAACGTCAACTTTTAATGGATTTTCGACTTCGCGAACATACTTTGTTAATGCATCAGCATCAGCGGGCGGCATTTGTCCCCCATCTGCACCATAAACTTTATAACCATTATAAGCAGCCGGATTGTGAGAGGCCGTGATCATGATCCCAGAGAATGCATTGAGATGACGAACAGCAAAAGACAACTCAGGTGTTGGTCGTAAACTTTCAAAAACAAAAGCCGGAATATCATGGTTTGCTAATGTTTTAGCAGCTTCCATTGCAAATTCTGGTGACATGTGGCGTGAATCATAAGCAATCGCCACTCCCCGTCTTTTCGTTTCCATTCCTTCAGCATCCATAAAACGGGCTAACCCTTCAGTTGCTTGACGGATGGTAAAAATATTCATTCGGTTGATCCCTACACCTAAAATGCCGCGCATCCCTGCCGTGCCAAACTCTAATGGTGCATAAAAAGCATCTT
>DWQL01000046.1:0-26019 GCA_018231265.1 Noctuana haematospila | reverse complement strand
GACTCTTATTCCAAACATCAGTCATTCAGGCTGCCTTACATGTCTGCAGCTGAATGCAAATGTTACGAAAAACATTTGTGCAATTCGACTAATGCACGGACGCTGACACGGGAAAATGTGTCTCTGCATACCTCGAACGTTTGCACACGTACTCGTATCTCGAATATACTCGTACAGTTGAGCAAGAAAATATATTCCCAAGCTCACACAATTGTTTCCGATTCGCCGGACAATCAGGATGTGCAGTCCTCAACGAAGAGTTTTCTCGGCAACATAGAAAATGCTCAAAGAGAATTAAATATAGATGCGCAGTCAAAAATGTACAGAAGTAGGTATGTCTGTAAAACATAACGGCAAAAGTAAGTAGGTAGTTACTACTTTTCAATATAATGAATGAATAAATATCTAATTAGACTTTATAAAACATAACCTAGTACCTATATTCTTATTTTCGCATTCATATTTCTTTTTAAGAACACTTTTTAAACTGAGTAACAAAAGCCAAGTAGAAACCACGTGTTGAAGAACAAACCGCATACTAGTTTCCTTAGTCGATTACGTTATTTCTAACTTTTTTAACAAAAAAGAAGCAACTGGCCAAATCTGCGGCAGCTTCGCCAGCGAGCCCCCGGGGCCTACGTGCCAGTTTCGCGTAATTAAAGGCAGGAAGTGCGCCGCCACAAAGGACAGGCACACGAAACCCACACAGATGACAGTCCACGCTCCTGTACCTACTATAGCGACAAAAATAGCCTTACATTTATTTGCTTCTTTATCATATAATTCTCATGATTTCGGGGCATGGACACCAAAATAAATTCTTTTATCACCATCATCAAATGACGAACTCATCATCGCGAATTGAACTATGGAAATGAATAAACAATATAAACAGTTGAAGTCTAAGTTGATTTACGGATAATGAAATCCCTGAATGCTTGTATTTTTAGCAGAAAAAGTACAAAGTCTTTTATTTCAATCAAATACAATATATGTATATAGGTACTAGTACAACTGACACGTCGCCAAATCAAGCTTATCAGGAATAATCAGGATGCGATCGCATCGCCCGATTCCTCCGCTCGATCAAAGGATACTATGAACGTACTTATACTACGAATATACGGCGTCCGACTGCGCCACATAACGTATACATACGGACTTTGACGCTCTCAACGGAATTAATAACGAATATACCGATACATTATACGACCAGTTTTTAATAATTCACTTGATAGCTTATATTAACATTAATTAAAACCCATGAAGAGTATGATACTAACTATGGTGTTGGTGGTTTACGAACAGTTGTTCGTGTTGAAAAATTCGTCGATGTCTGTAAAACACAAATTGCTATGAAAAATCCAACAGTACATTTGTACATCAATACTATTTTTAAACTCATCAATCCATTACGTTATCGAACGTAAATCTTTTTATAATCATGTGAAATCCAATAAAATTACAACAAGAATACCCAAGAAAGCTTATCTGTATCTGCGCAAGCAATCTCGTCTCTCGTAACGCCGTTACGCGATAACGTAACGACGCTCCGCCGTTATAAAACGATCCTACGTGCGGATAAGCCGCTGGTAACGGCGTTATTCCAAGTCAGAACATCTTAAGAGTAGGAAAAGAAATTGTTATTATATTATATACTTAAGGAATTGTTTTTAAATTTTTTACCGATTTTAAAAAGATGCATTATTACTACTTTATGAATATGGCAATATAAAAGCGTGTTTTAAGAACCTTTTTTACGTTATTCTTACTCAAAAAGGAAGAGGTTATAGGTTTTCACCCCCAAGCAACGGCACATACTTTTATACAAAAAAATATTTAGGTACATTTTGTTAGATCACTGCATTTACTAATGAGCACAACTAAGAGATGAGTTTGTGTGTATGTGTGTGTTTAATTGTCACAAGATGTTATTATTCTTATCTTATTTCTTATTGAAACATTGTCGTCAGTAAAAACTCATTTCTCAACTGGGCGTAGATCCAACAATGCACTGAAACCCCATCAGCATTAGTCAGTTCCAATCAATAAAATCAATTGACAGTTCGCCAACGTAGCCGCATTTCCGGACGGCATTAATATTATCATTCCGGGCGCAACAGCGGGGCGGCGTTGAGCGGACTTGATTGCACCAAATCGCTACTGAATTGCGATCGCGCCTGATATTGACATTGATACGTCATGTTATGATAATAATGGAGGTTGTTTGAAGCCAAAATTTTAAAGGGTTGAGCTAAAGCCCTTTAAAATTTTAAATGTTGGTGACATATAATGACCAAATACGGGTTATACTAATGTTCGGTACAATTTAATGTAGTAATGTGAATGTACACTTTAAACATAAAATCTGCTTCAAATACTTTAGTTTAGGATAAAGAGTAGTTAAGGATCTTAGAAGTGTAGCTATTTCTTTGTAAATTCCTGTTAGAAAATACTGAGAGGTCCTTTTCTAGAAAATTTCAAAGCAAGAATTTTTAATTTATATCAATACAAAAACCCCTCTTGCCAAGACTAACTCAAGCGAATTATTATTAACGTACGTTAACGCAACATTTGTGCAAAAAACAAAAATATACTTTGAAATAACGTTTTGTTTTTAATTGTTTAGATAAAACTGTTAAGTTCGCAGAGGTTATGTATCTCACTAGTGGTTAAATATTGGGCCTTCTCAAAGTGCCTGAGGCCAGCACGCACTATAAATTAATTATTATCAATGGCCGTTGGGTGCAAGGAAACCAACATGCGTGCGAATTCTCCATAACATTATCAAAAAACTTGGCCAGAAGCCTGGAACTTGATCAACGTAGTGTTATTGCTTAAAATACTTCCATATTCCATAAGGGAGTAAAGTACAGTAATGGAAAATCATTAAATCGTGAACAAGTTTATACTGAATACACGTATAAAAGTATATTCAGGCAAAATAACTTTGAATTCATGAACAAATAACATTTCAGTTAGCACTAGGGACTTAACCCAAAGGGTATAAATTGGGCGATCCCTAATAATCCTTCGATATAACGACCCTTGGCCTTAATTGTTAGGTTCTTAGTTCGCTAATACGTGAACAAACTAACATGATAAGTGCTAAATGCTAACAATGTAACAACAAAATAGTATGCAAAAATCAACACTATTGTCTATGGCATAAAGTTCATACAATTAGCATTAAAAACAAACAACGTAGAAAATAGTGTTAGGCAATAATCAAGCTTACAGGAAGACTTTAAGGGTTTCTATGTGATTGGGTGGTGTAAGGCAACAGATAGGCCGAAACTAAAGTTTGCGGTGGCCGATTTAGGTCACACTTTAAAGTATAGTTTGACGTAAAACCCCCAAATAATTACCGAAAGTTAGTACTTAAAGCTTAACGACCGTGTGTTAAAGTTGTATTTAATTTGAAAACTTTTTGATATAAGTAATAAATAGAAATAACGTGTACCTACCTCCGTTGTGAAAATTCTAATTTCATTCTAAATATACTTTAGTTTAGACATTTCCCGAATAAGTTTTAAACTTTCATTACACAGTATTAACGTGATGATCATGAACAATTAAAATTTTAATATTTTTCAATTTGATGGTGGTGATGGCAATATGTGCCGCTAATGAGGACGCGCCTCTACAATTTCACAAGTAGTTATTTTAAAATCAGCTGTAGAATTTGTATTCGTTATACTAAACAGAATTTTCTTGGTGTTTTTAATCTTCCGTCCTATTCTTGATATACAAATGGTATTAGGGTACTGTATTCGATATTTTGTACGATTGATTTTAGCAAAATATTTTCGAAAGGCTGGCGTGGATACCGACCGAGTAGACCGACTCGGCAAGTATTGACTGCGAGTAAACCATTGAAAAACTTTTACAAATGATTTCCATTTAATCCTTTCCACGTTTGAATAAACTACTTTCAATAGTTTTCTATCCGATCGCTACGATTAATCCAATAAAACGCTGAATTCACAAATCAAATTCTATAGACCTTTAGTGATAGAACTTTAGTCAATTTTACATTTACATTTAATATTTGCAAACTTTTAAATGTCTCTGTTACATCTTTGTATAACTCATATTTGTAAAAATTAATAATTTCATTTCAAACCACGACGATATATTTATTTTCATTCTATAGAACGGTATATTATTATCTGATAAACATTGATAATGTACCTACTTGCGTAATTTTTTTGCTGTCGGTAGACCAATTTTGTATATGACTGAGAGGACATCATAAGATGTGTAAGCACTTCGACTTACGAGTAGATATATCAATCCAAGCAATCATGTTTACATAAAGAAACAATATAAGGAGATATAAGGACAACGATCCGGCGGCGGACGGCTTTAAAGAAATCCCCGGGTCCGCTAACTTTCTCAATTACGACTTGCCGTCTCATCGAGAGTGGCGCAGTGCCGGACACCGGAAAAAATTTACCTCGAAGTAATAAAACATTAAAATCTAAAAGAAATAGAGTACCGAACTGTTCCGACGTTCAAACAAGGTGCGTGATGCGTGATGCGTGATACTTTACCTATTTTTGATATCGATACACTGTCAATCATTTATTAATATTGATAAGCTATGATTCGAAGCAGAATTATAACGTAGGTACTTGCTGCCTAGGACATACCTACTCATTTGTCGTACCAAGTGTTTAACTTGTAACTTGAACATCATCTCACTATTTTATTACCTTAAACTCATTAACCTAAACAATATGCGCACAGTCACTGCATGCATTGCATAAAATATAACATGCTCTCCAGCTAAAAGCCCGAGCATCTCAGTAGACATTTAAACTTGTCTATTTAATGCTTAAAACACAAGTCTTGAATAAAACGGCTTACATTATCTCACTGCTTTACGAGCCAGATATGCCTCGATACGTCCGAGTGGAGCTTAGGAATGACGTAGACTGTAAGATAAATGTGAGAAGGTTTAGTATTGTCCAGATGACATAGCGTTTGCAGAGCATGGAACAGTGTCGTAAAGTCAATGACGGAAAGTCAGTAATGACGTATGTATGTTGAAGCAATTAATATTATACCCGTACCTGCTACATATAGGTATGTACAATATGTATGTACATACATTTAAGCAAACATACACATATATACATATAACAGACTTATATACATATAAGCAAAATAGATTTAATGCTACTGTAAAGGTATTCTTTTTAAGCAATAGAACAGGTATGATTAATAATAAGATAATTATCTTAGAAGATAGTGAGGATTAAATAACTGTATGTATTTAAGTATGTATCCTTTATAACACGTTTTTTAAGTAAAGTTTAAATTAAATGAAGTTTCACATCTTATTACGTCAACCAATCAGTTTTTAAGGAGTGTAAAATCACATCTATTGCCTGTTTTTATAAATTATACATGAACACGATTTAGAAGTGTACTCGTATGTACTGAGGCTGTTAAAGGTTAAAGTTGAAAGATACGATACAAAATTTACTGAAGAAAGTTCATGCAACTCTAAATTATTATGCGTAACTTTATTAATACAAGAACGTGCGAAATAACCCGTTGTATTCAAGGAATCTATGTGAACGTGGTATAGACTTATGTAGGTATATTCGGAGGTGTTATTACTACAGGAACTCGACAATGTGCATGTTAGTTTCTGCTGCGGCGGCAAGTTTCGGTGAACCGATAAATGCATATTATTATTACGCCCAGCAATATACACGAACGCGTCGCGAGGAAGACACGTTCGTACATTATTGCAGTAAACAACAGTATGGAATATGTTCATTAAAGTGAAGACACTCTCATATTAAATGAAATACGTTTAATGTTTGCCTTTCTTAAAAGATGTTTAGGGTTCCAATCTGTTAAATATTTTACTCTTACGAGTATAGGTTTATGCCTATTACTTTTTTTAAATACATATGTAACAAACTCACAACAATTTAAGTTTCATTAAAGAAGTTACTTCGCGGAAATATTTTAGGGATCTCCAAGGTTTATTCGTGGAAACACCGCCATTGACGAGTTCGTAATACACCTGATGTAAATAGCTCCCCCGAACCAAACTCGTAAAGTATCAAGTTGTACTTTGACAAAGCTCTCTTTCCAACTTCCAAATCGCGGTTCTATTTAATACGTTGTAAATAGACTTACACGTGCTTAAAGTTAATGCGCCTAAAAGTAATGAAATTTCTTACGTGAACCTTCCTTTAAATACACTGACTTTTTGATAGGTATTGCGTTGTAGATAATAAATTGTTTTCGTAAAATGGCAATAGAGCAATGTAAAGATAGTATGTTTAGTGAGAATAAAAAAAAATTGGTAAACAAGTTCTTTGATATATCATAAAAAATATGTGTCATATTTATATGAGTTCGAAACTTTAAGTTTATAAAAATGGGAAGTAGGTAAGTTCTAAATTTTTAAATCGATTTCCATAGCATTTAGTATTTCATAGCACAAACCCGTCTACAAGAATTAGGTTATACCTACCTTACAATCAATTTAATAATATAAGATTTGGAGATATCAGTAAAGTAAAACAAATAGCTTCTTATGAGCACTAAGCTCATTCTCAATTGCGATATTTAAATATTTTTCATCGCGTAATGTAAACAACATTGACGAGATACAAACTTAAATGGAGCGCGCGTTGGTCCAGCGAGATATAGGTCACCAGATAAGGCCCCAAGAGTTTCCTCTTAATCCGTTCAAGGAACGCTTTACGTAGACAAGATAGACGTTTACCGCGCAAAGTGGGAGGAATGCGTTATCGATACATAATACAAAAATACAAAAATACCCTACCTACACGTAGATACCTACGTACCTAATAAATACTTACCGTGCCACCAGAACTGCTGGAAGGGTCTGTAGCGATAAATGTGATAGTCGATAAGCAGAATTTCAAGCAATTTATTGTCATTAGATGTAACGGAACCAATCCACATTGGAGCAGCGTAGTGGAGAATGCTCCAAGTGTCGGAATATTCTTTTTCAGCAGTGGGCCCAGCAGTAACGTGCCTGTGATATACTTAAACATTTTAATCGTCAATTAATTAAAGTAACGACGAATCATCTTTTATAATTAACAAGCACCTTATACCCAGAGAAATGTAGGATTAAGCTTTCGATTAAATTTTATTTATGATTCCTTAAAATATACTTTAATATTTAACATGGTTCATATAAAAAAGGTTTTTTCTACGTGAAATAGAAAAGAATAGTAATAAACATGTAGGAATTGTCGATCGCGGTCTCTTTACGAGCGTATTATGCGGAGGGCGGAGGTATTCCCGCTGTGAGCTATCGAATACTTGGAAGCCTCGGAGCACTTGAACTGTATGCAGTTAATATATTGTAGCGTTTTTTCTCAGCATTGTAATAGGAAGAAAATATAATGAGTTTCTTTTACGTTTATTATTTACTATAGGTACCTATATAAAATCACGATATTAAGATGACCTCAAATAGAATACAATTCCTATTTGAGATTGTACTAGTAACAATTTAAGAATACCAATAGTTTTCCTTTCACGTATTAATATACAGATTAAAAACAGCATTATGTGTATGAATTTACTACATTAAAATTTTTAATATTAACTACAAATAACGCAATTTTTTTAACAATGAGTAAAGTTTTATTACTATAATTAAATATAAATAAAAGAAAACTAAAAAATCATTTTCGAAATGAGAAAAAGCCTTTAAATATATAAAATGTAATTAATTTAAACACAAATATTTCCAACAAGCGACTGCTCACGACGTTCTCCGTAGCAAAAGCGCTACGAATAATCGTAGCACTGTCAAGTGGGTTACGAAAGTACTCAAAACGAGTAAAAATATTTCCTTACAGCAACTTAACATGAAAATTAAGTAACTAAATATGGGCAGTGATAACCTAGTGGTTAAGAATTAGGCCTCTTATTGAAGAGGACCTGATTATAAGGCGATTCTATTCAAATTAGATATGTCATATTACTGAACCAAAATCGTAGATACGAGAATAGTATTCTCTTAAACTATCCTGAAACTTTATAGAACTAACCACCTACAACTTTCTAGAGTCCGAATTCAGGAATATTATTCCAATATTACAAAGGTAGTTCAAACCTACGTAATTCAAAAAGACAAAAACAGAAAATGTTTTGCAATAGTATTTATAAAACTGGCACACACTTCAAACAATATGACGAGGTATGACGTCATCATATTAATATTTTAATAGTGTAGCGATCTCTTGGGACGTGTACGAGCGAAAATTCATTAACACGTAACCTTAACTTATTTTAATACTAGCACGTGTAAATAAAAGTAGGGCGAACATTTATTCTACGGAAATTTAATTCGAACAGCAAAAATGAGTGTTTGACGATCGGTATCTCTTTATACTTTAATATCCTTCGCCGATATTTTATTACTACTGAGAACTGAATCAGAACACTTACTGGTAATTTCACTGACAGTATTCGCCTTGAACGTATGCCTTTAAAAGTTTTCCTATGGTTGGAAGTTGGTATTCAATAAATTAAAAGTGTACAATTTTTATTTGGACCGTATTTATCTTCATTTGACTAACTTAGTCGTGTGTATGGCCTCCCGATAAGTAAAACCTAGTGTAGGGCTATGAGTGTGAAGCGTAATTTATGTATTTAATAAAAATGTATTAAATGGAAAGTAATAAGATTTATTCACCTATATTTGAACGACAGAATGTCGTTTTACTCGTACTCGTCGTTCGTCGTACTGAAATTTCAAGAATAATTGCATTTAAATGCGTTATGTGTAATACTGCCGTTAAATTCCATCGAGGACTCGAGGTACTTAATGTGCGACGCCGGGGCATTAAATTAATGATTGTTGGCAAAACCCGCTCTCTGTAAACACTGCATTTACACGATTTTGTACTCAGCGTAATTTCAGAGTAAACATAATTCAATGCGGAGTGGGTTATATACAGCAAAATGCATTTAATGTAGTATAAAACTCTCAGTAATATAATGAGGAATAAGAACGCGGAGAATAAATATAAAATATATTTATCTCTTACTAGTCATAGAAAAATTCATAAAGTACTCTTCAGTAAATCATCATAATTTTGTTCCTTTCTGGGCTTGGCTTTCGAAGTGGAATGGATTAAAAAACACTCGAAGGCACACAGTGAGAACCGTGGCTGAAAAAGCTTAATTTAGCAAGCTTTACCTACGCTTGTGTTGCTCTTAAGACAACCGGTCAGTGGTTATTATTTATGTAGAATTGTGCACCAATAAATATATCATATAAAAATGTAATTTCTGCTATAGCCGTATACACGTACCATTAGACGCTGAATCGCCGAGTCAACTGCCCGTCATCGCCTCATAGCTTATCCACGCGCAAGCTTCATTAAGCACGTCGTCAGCCAACAGCCACAAGTCAATATCTGGCTAACTACGTGTCATATTTAATACTTTAAATAAAAATAAATTAAAACTCATAATATGTTAGAAATTAAAACAAACTAAAGGGCTCGGGAAATATTCTTCTCTGTCTATTCATAACAAAATATTAATTAATATCTACCTATACATACAGGTCCAAATACCCCTACGGGCTTACGGCATACCGCTTTGGGACTGTACCAAACAGATCAACATACAAATAATTCAAAGATTCTAAAATAAAATTTGCGACTTCCTAAGATAAGTCGTAAATTCAACTGGGCATATAAGGAACAATAAGCAAGCGCCTTACCTACAAGTAGATCTCGTTAAAACATCATAAAAATATATGCCGAAGCTCACCAAAAACGGTTTCATAAACACGTGAACACGTAGGTACTCATCCGGACAAAAAAGGCAATTATATTTGGTTGAAGTAAAAGTTATTGTTCTGACATGAAACTTAATTTCATTTTACACGAGGAAACTGAGTTGTATCCGTAATTGGATTAGCCAGCGATATTGTAGGTATTGAGCAACCGTCAGTCTGGTTTACGAGTACATGAGCTTCAGGACTAATCTTTTACAATTACAATAATACCCGTGTGTATTATGTAAACCTACTCCTAGTTTCTTTTATTCTATTCCCTTGCAATATCTAATAAAATACTTTGTTGATATTTATTAAACTGTAATTGTCAAGGAAAACAATTTTCATTACTGTTTGAAACCGGAAGAAATATAAAAATAGGCCGTACAAATTAGTTTGCGTTATTTCATGAATAAATTCATTCATTTCACGGGTAAATTCATAAATTCAATGTCAATAACTTATTCGGCATAGCAAAGATAAAACAACACAAATATTAAGAGTGAAGTATTGTGAAGAGTTCAGCGAGGCCTGTTGAATAAAACGCCATTGACACAAAGGTCTAAGAATAGACCGAAATAGAAGATAGAGCATTGTCGCCGTGTGAAGACAAAACGAAGACTAGAAAATTTAGACTTAGAAAACTTTAAAAAACAAATGATAGATATTAAAAAATAATACTTTCAACAGATCATATCTTAAAATATAAATAATCAACATTAAATGTTTTGCCGTCTATTAGTTTAAAGCGTATGTAGAGAGGAGAACTTACTCGTGGTATCAATACACAACTTACGTTAGCGTTGATTGTTTGATGATTGAGTGATGATTGAACGTTAGCAAAAATGAATTTAATCATATACGAAAACATTTCGATCACCTTCAAAGACAATTTCCGCAGAAATCTACTAGAAAAGATCGGCGATTACATCGCGGTAGATAAATGTCGAACATAACTCTCCCTAAACCTACCCAGAAAACAATTCCTTTTCACTCGTAATGGGAAACGTGACTGCTAAGCTCTAAATTCGATTGATAAATGACCTTGCCTTTGAAGGATAAGGAATAGACATTCACAGAATGCTAATGTTCTTAATAATAATAATAATATAGCAGTTAAAGAGCTTCCTTTATTAGTGTTTATTTAATGAAAAGGAATCTCCATCTAATGGTCTGAAACTCAATACTTCCTTTTGTGTATAAAAAAGTTACTGAGAATTCGCAGTAACGTTCGAAACTAATGAAATGATGAAATCCGCAGATTTGAAAGTTAGGTCTAGGTTTGAAGTTTGCTATCCTTATCCTTATTCTTCTTACGAGTCTCCTTTAAGATATAACAATAGGTTAGTTAGTAGTAGTTATTCATCAACCTTTTGACAAATTTCTACAAAATTCTAAGTCATGCAGAATGGTCATAACCAATGACTGTATGGTATTAAACAGCGTTAGACGCTCAAAGATGGACATCAAATATGTATACATACGTATACTATAACCAGAACAACTGACGTGTCACTTAATATTATTTAAATGACACTACCATTTGTATGAGCATATGTAGTGTAATGATCAGCGCCACCTCGCTTGGTATTACTAATAGTTAAGTCCTTTGCATATATTTGATCATATGTGTGATAAACTGGTTGCGGTATCTGTGGCGGAATGAGCGCTGTACCAGGAAATTACATACCACGCGAGACCCATACATAAGCAGTAAGGAAGAGCCTAATCCAGAATTTTCTTGCTATATAGCGAGTAGGTAAAAAAATATAAGTAAAATTGTGATCGGTAGCTTTGTAAACAGCTGCATTATATTTTGTGTTTCTGTCAGAACAAAGATAAAACAATATAGGTACTCCAAAACAAGACTTTTTGAAATAGGTACCTACATTACGAGCCCTATGTCACGGGTCGTCGCTCCTTTTGACATAATATCCATAAGCATAAATGTTGTTTTTATCTCTTATGTAAGTGAAGAAAGCGCTATCCAGACTTTATGTAAGGAGAATAGTTTACGACAAAGATCAAAACTAAAGACGAACCGTATCAACGAGCATCTTATCAACATCCCCGAATGACTGGATGACGAATAGACTCACAGAAAGCTTTTAAAGTGGTGTGTGACATGTCACCTGCCAACGAGTGCCAGGTAGGCTTCGATAAGAGATACCGGGATGTCATAAGCTTACGGCTAAGCGGGCCCGCGCGTAATCCGACCCTCCTCAAACACCGATGTCAACTAGAACTTCAAAACGTACATATATATACACTTTGGATCACACCGGAGTCATATCGTCCTGGTATTCGGGCACACGCAACACGGCGCGGGGAGCACACGGGCGGGCGCGTGCGGTCGCCAGGGCGGGCGGCAGATCACTGGAGGCGGCCCGGGCACCCCCGCGCGTCTCTTCCCCAGTTCATCCCCCGCAACAGAATCTCTCAATTATTTTATTGGGAAAGCTAATGAGACGAGAGACATCGACCGGATCGTTGTCTGATATTCCCATGGTTACAACAACCAAACGCAATACCCATCGGACTCGTGCGACGCTAATGCAATTTAAATTGAAGATGTGATTAAAGTTCAATGTCTTTCCGTTGTCTCTTATCACAAGAAAATTTGGCGTCTGAATAAAACATCGTGTGATCATAATAGTTGTTAGAAACTTCAGAGTGAAAGTCAAATACGTAAAAAGAAAACGCTGATTTCACACCGAAATTATTTTGCGAAACATTTCAAGGTTCATAAATACTGTTGTATTATTCTCATCAGTGAATTGTAAAATATTTCATTTTTCTATTAGCAGCAAAAATAAGATTAACAAAATACATTTGTTAACAAAACAGAATCCTAAAAAAATATCAGACATCATATATGTAAAATATGTTCAAAATGAATTTTAGATCAAACAAATTACGTATCTTGCAGTGAAGGGCATTATTACATTTTTGTTGAAAAAATAATATGAACGGCCTTTGTGAGACCTCTTTTATCCATTTACGATGAGTTGATAAATAAATTTTATGTTCAAAAGCTTATGAAGGGTATAAACGGTTTGAAAGGTCAAAGAGACATGTAGAATGTTTTAGACCCGAGGCACGCGAGGACTGGCGGTTTAAAAGCCGCCAACGATACACTCAAAGCTTGATATTAAGAAATATATTCAATGATCGTAAAAGTAAATGAGTCACTATAGATTTTTTTAGTCAAAGATACCACATAAATCAGTCTTAGTACATACGTAAGAAGGAAGAACTTGTGGACTCCCGTTCTCAGAGTTCCAGGGTAATTCCATATCACTCCGTCTAAAATTTTTGTTATACACACACACTCGTACATTCTTAATGAATTATCACAGTCACTGAAGGAAAATATCAAGGCACGAGAAGTTCACCAACTGGAGCTTGCAGTTTCTTTACATACATAAATAAATGTTTATAATTTTTTTTAAACAAATTTAATTGCCTGCGGCAAATTACTGCTCTGGAATCTTTTTTACGCACTTTAACTTTTGCAAACCCATTTAGCGAAAACTACGCTGCGTCGGAAAATTCAAACTGTGGAATAGCACGGTCAGTTTATACACTCGTTTAAACCGTTCTCTTACAAATTTGACTGGCTTCAATCCGCAACCAGGAGACAGGGTTGTCTGGTATTGTTGTTGTTTTATCATAGTCCATTTGTCGAATACATTAAAGCTGAATTCTAGCCGAGGAGAAACTCGTCCTGAGCAGATTCTTAGCAAGCATTAGAGAGTAAAACAGTAGTTTTTGTAGACGTTCAGTCAGATCACGTGGTTGTGATCATTATGAGTAAATTCGTGCTTATCACCAAGTCATTCTATTGATTAAGGGCATTGTAAAGTAAAATAACTTTATACTATTAAAATGAATGCTACATGTAGGTACACGTTCAATTCAAAAATTCAAAAGTATTTTTTAATCGCAACATCGACATTCAAGTTGCAGTTATTACAACCGTCCGTGTGGATGTTCTAAAAAGACATGACTGAGTAAATTCTGGCAACCCTGCAGTCAACGCAACCGTCGTACCTACATACACAACAGTTATCTCGAAGTGAAATTGGACTGTACGCAGTTTCGCTTGCAATATTTCCAGAAATATGCTTTGAATCCAATTCTTTTGGACAGGATGGATTTAACGAATTCTGTAACAATTGCACTGAAACTTAGAGACTGTTAAACACTCAAATTAAACTGGGTAATGTATGCAAGTCGTTACGAGTAACTATAACAAACGAGAAATAAGGAACAGCTTTTCACGTAAAAAATTTAAAATTTTGATAATTTTTTGGGTTTAGTTAGTTGCGACCTAGTACGTAGATTGCAACTCAATAAAAACAACTTGAAAACCAGGATACAGTTGTTTTAAATCATAATATTATTTAAAACAATAAAATTATTTTGCATGTTCAAAAGTACAATTCAATTCTTCGTAATTCTAGTCACGTCTACTTGTGCCTATATTAATTTTTCAGTGTCTCGAAAACTCATTAGAAATTTTCCGAAAACTTACTAATTCGGCGATCACAACTTTCGCAGACTCATTACAACCGCGAGATACTTTCCAAGCCTCGTCTTATTGTAGATTAATATTGTGCGAACTTGTATTATGAATTCATAACAAATACGTACTATGTACATTCAAATGGAGTAGTGATATATGCCTCTGATGGGTCCGAGTATGAACCTCACACGCACCGTCAGTTGTATTTTTTAAAGTAACGTGAGTTTTACACAAGTTAAAATAATTATGTAGATAACCTGTTTTAAATAAAACATCCGTAGACAAATATCTAACAACACATAGTCGCAGCATGGAGTTGTAAGTAATTGAATAGGATAGTTTCAAACAGTAATGTTTTTGTTTGTGTTCAACGGGAGCGCTAATTCTACTCGTACAAACAAAGCTAACTGGTGCTACTTAGCATCACAAATGGTTCCAGCGCTAATAGCAACTAGTACCTACCTATTTACTTATTGGAATTTGAAAATGTTATCTTTAGATGTAGCTAATATGCGAGTGTATGTTCTTTGTTATATTTATTATAAAAGGGACCACTAAAACTTAGGTATATTTCCAATCGAATGGTTATGTTTGTCGATAGTAAAACCAAAAGGACGCACCTACACAACTGAAACAATATACGTTCATATAATGGCAACCATTTGTATTTTGTACAATAAATTGAATTTTCCTCAAAACCTTATTTCAGAGAGAAAAAACATCTTATTTCGGAGCCTTTCGTATTCTACTAAAAATAGATATGAGCATCTCTACTTTTCACCTTGAAAAATTGGAAGTCGTCCCGAAATAATAAAACGCGGTCATTTCGCCGTCAAAAAACATCGGAACCGCTATTACAGCACATGCAGTAAAATCCAGTTGATGTTTGCATCCGCGACCATTCCGAGTCGTCCCACGTATGACGACTGATTGCCGATACCTGAGAACAACCATCAACCCTCTACTCACGTTACTCCCACATACAAGCATACCATTATATGCTCAATTGGTTACGCGTTACGTTCCAAAATAGTCTATACCTACACATACCTCAAACAGTTCGAAGCTACGTCGCCCTGTGTACGTTCGCTCAAGTTACATATATGTGAAAGAGTTACGAGCGGGCCCGTCCGTGACTGGCGCTTACATGACTAACTTATGACACTTTAAGCTTTATTTGATAGGCCATAAAGTTCAAAACCGTGTAAGTTGTGACTCTCCAACTGGTTGGAAAACTTTTTGCTTCGTAACTAATATAAATCGTTTATAAATGAGCCGATCTTCAGAATTCCCCAAGAAAGAAAACTCAAGAAAAATATTTATCAACGGTTCCTACTCGACGTAAAAGTAGGTATCTTACGTTGAAAGTACAACCGCTGCTGAATATGAATAATAGATTATTTGTAAATACAAAGAAAGGAAAAGCAAAGGAAAAGCAATGAGAACGAGAGAAGTGAATCCTGTGTATAAACCAAACGGTCCTTAATATCAAATTTTAAAAAAAATAGTCTCACGCCCATAACCCACACTAGGATTCCTTATGTCGTGGGTAAATAAAATAATACAAACACCCAAAACTGGGAACAGAAATTTGAATTCGTCATTTAAACTCCTGCCCCGGGGGGAATCGCACCCAGGACCCTCCGAATGATGGACAGGCATAGTAACCCCATCACACGGCTCGTCAAAAGATTTACCTATAGGTATATTCATACATACAACAAAGATGCACATATAGTAAATACCTGTATACATGGCATCGTGGTTTCCTTCAACAACAAGGCATCATTAGTATGGTATAACGACTGGTACTTAACTATTTTTAAAATGTATTCTCGCAAAGAAAACAGATGCTCGTTTCTGTTTAAAATGTTTCTTTGAAAAAGCAGTTAGGATTTTTCGAAGCATTCGAATCAGTGGGATTTGTGCGTGGACATTTTTTTGCACTAAAATATACTCGAATATCTATATTTTGTCCACAACAAATTGGAACGAATATTAATTGTCACAAACAAAACAAGCCGTCGATACCATCCTAATTAATTTGAGCACATTATAATTAAAATCGGTACGTCCGTTTTATTTATTGTTTGTTTCACCAAACACAAAACAACAATTTAAAGGGTATCGGAAAATATGTTATCATTATTGGAACACTGCTAGTATTATTCAAACAAACATATTTCACCGTTACAATACCGTTAGTAAATTGCCATCGAATACTACATTTGTTAATTGAAAGTAACTTTAATGACAATACTATAAAAAGATAATGAATATAAAAGCAGTGTTTACGCCGTAGAAAAGACCAAATCTATTCCAGCAATACGATATTTGTGACCTGTGACACCGGTGGTTTCATAATCTGTGTTTGTCTATGGGAATATACATTCACTATAATTTTAACCACTTTTCATAAATCTCGCAAACGATTAAATTAATTAGATAAAAGTACTCTCAAACACTATAGGTACCCGTCAATTTTAGTTATCTATACTAATATATAAAGCTGAAGAGTTTGTTTGTTTGTTTGTTTGAACGCGCTAATCTCAGGAACTACTGGACCGATTTGAAATTTTTTTGTTTGTTGTTTTGTGTTGAATAGACCATTTATCAAGGAAGGCTTTAGGCTATATAACATCACGATGCAACTATTAGGAGCAAAGAAATAATAGAAAATTTGAAAAAAACGGGGAAAATTATTCATCCTTGAGGGCTTCCATTGCGTGCGCTGCGAAAAAGGTTCAAGATACCAAAAATATATGTATGAAAGAATTATTCCTCTTAAAATGATCTAATTCCATATAATGTTATATCTATATCGTTAACTAACTCAGTTACTAATAACAATATAGTCTATTGAGAAGACAAGGAGTTTATTTTTCGTAAGATTTACAATATCTTACACAGAAACAGGATTATGTTACAACGGAAACGAGAATATTTTGTGAGCGTTATAGTAGTAACGGCATTAAAAACGAATTATTGACTACATTCCCTCATCAACAGGCAGACAAGCAATGATGAAGCCACAACATTGAAAAGTTTAGATTACACTGGGGACCAAGCTTGGGCCCGCGTTGATGATACCTAAACAATAAAACGTTTGTTATGCTTTTTTCAAAACCTCCGAAATTTTTTTTATTGTTACCGCTCCCGAATAAATATTAGGTTGTCAGGCTCTGTTAGGAATGCGTTTTACAGTCGGGAGAGTTACAGTTGTCATACTGAAATATCGAATTAAGAATTAATAGTACCTACAGCAGTACAGCTATGTTATGCTAAGTACACGTTCGGTAACTACTGTGGTCACAGTCATGGTTTCTTAGTGTGAACCACGTAAAATGTTTCTCCTTTTGTAGTTTTTAGTATTATAATTTTTTTAAATAGGTACACAGACCATCATTTCTTGCTTTAGTGACTAGTCACATAGGACATTCTTAACGTTTAAACATCTATAAGTTGATAAGGGACTCAATTGGCGATTTTAAATAAATATGTACATTTTTGTACAACGAGCGATACAAAAATGAATCGCTCACGATTAACTCTTCCACAATGAAACAAGGCAGTAACAGAGTGAACGGAGTTTTATCTACACACCCGACAATTAATACAGGAAAAACGTATAAAAGCGACGTTACACAATTTACACAATGCCATTTGTAACGAGAGTAATGCTCGTTGTTCAAAACTCTCATCGCAACAGAGGGAATCTCAATTCAAAGTCACTCATCGCTTTCATAATACATACCTGTAGATAACAAAATATTATAGGTGGTAGAACTTGAACAGTTCGCCCGGGGCACCACCTCATAGTTGTCAAGCAAATATTGTGTCCAGTTCTCGTATTTGGGCTGTGGAAGTGTGGATGTGGAAGACACTTTATTTGAGGTAACCATGGAAAAAGAAAACCTTAGGAAAAGCCATGCATTCTATCACTATATTAGATAAGACTTCTCTCCTAGTTATGGTTGCACGTGGGTGTCTTTGGGTTGCCAGTGACCACTTAACAGCAGGAGGTGTGCATACTGTGCATGCTTGTTAGCTACACACTTACGATTATAACTATTAAAAGTGGTAGTATTTGGTCAGCGTAAACTTCGGGATTGCCTCTGCAAGAATATAATTCCATCCATAACTAAGATACGTGGCAAGAATTAACGCTTAAATCGAGCTTAACGTCTGGGTATCCCATACAGATACTCTTACTGCAAAAAAAAAGGTTTCAAATCTAGCATCAGTTTCACAGGCAATAAATCCCTGAGCGTTTGAAAAAGCTGTGGAAAAATTTCCACGCCAGTGAGAAATTTGTTTGCCACAAAGAGCTGTCAGGCGCACACAATACCCTGACTCCGGTATGCAGTGGCTTGCATGTCAGTCGGACAAAAACGCCAGCTAAGCTGCACGTTCCACTACACTTCATTGAATTCGACATGTTGGCATTTTCAGATGTAGCTTGAAAGTATTCGATAAGGAAACAAAATTTTAAATTCTGAATATTTTTTACCATTAACAGGAAGGAATGAAGAATTGGAGGTCCATTGACAGTCAGTCAGTTTTCGGTTTCCAATTTCTTATAGTGACCCCAAACTCCCAAAATCATATTATATCTTGGGAATTCAAATAAAAAAATATTGCAAATCTCAAAGCTACTGCTCTATAACATAACGTTTTGTACACACGTAGTAGAGACACGAGCGGATCAGAAGACATTAGTGTATTCAGTGCCAAGCGTGAGGTCCGGGCGCAAAGCTGCTGAATTATTCCGGGTTAAGATTAGGATTTTCCTACATCTTCCTTATGAGGAGCAGCGAAGTTAAACTTAATAATACTAGAATATTTAAACTTATAAAAATTATTATTATAAAACAATTATATTATAGACGTTTACGTTGGTTAAGGCCGGCCAATATGAGGAGTCCCAGGCTTGGCGCGGCGGGATCGTGCTGGAAGAACGCTGTTGTGGACAAACACAAACGTAAAACGCTTACAAATAGAGATTTTACTAGCACCCACAACACACAAAGCGGGCCTTTCGCCGGCAAGTGCCATTATGAGTGAAAAGAAACTCGCGGCGTACCAGCTACGTTATAAACTTGCTTAAATATTTCATAAATAATAGGTGAGAGGCGCCTTTGAAAATTGTTCGCATGTTTAGGCGGCACTTGAGCCTTGACATGACGCCAAATGAACTTGTTTATTATGAAATAAATTTTCCCTTTTTAACACTCATATTCCTCCAATTTAGAACTTAATCATGTTTTCGCTGTCTACGATAACTTGCTTGTCATGTTCTAATACCTATTTTATTTATATTGGAATTCACGTACAGAAAGATGCATCATTAAAATATATATTGGGGTTTGTTAATATTAAATCTAATTAGACATTTTCTTGTGCACAATACATTTCTAATTCCCCTCGATATTGTCTGTCCGTATTCATACGCGAAAAATTCACCGAATGAAAATTCCACGAACAAATTTTTGCTGTTGACACACGAGCGTTTCTACGGTGTTTTTGCTGGTTTTTGGCTAAAAACTGAAAGGCTATCAGACGCACGGTAGGCATTATGCAACAGCTTTCTGATACTGACGCAAAATGGAGTTAGTTTCAATAGTCTTGTTTGCTATATGTTAGTTAGAAACTAAACGTAGAGTTCATTAATATTTGTAATATATACCAAGAGGAAGATGGGTCTGTCAAGGTTAACCACCAATAAACATAGCTACATTATTTGACCGCTACCTTATTCTGTTCTCGTAAGGTTATATTTTGGACGTTCTATTCAAATTAACAACACAACTTCAAACGGGTTATTATAATTAGAGGGTTAATTAGAAAGATAATATTTTGCGGGCTTTTTAAACTTTTGGGACAGGTTTCCTGTTACAGGCCGGCTGACCTTAAGCGATGTTAATTTCGTTTTACAAAATTAGGAAAAGACCTCTAAACAAGTACGAAAATAAGAGCGTCACTTGTTATTAAGATATCAAATTTCAGTGACTCGGCTCTACTTAAAAAATAAAGCCTTATTATGATATCCATTATATCGTACTACTTGAAGCTTGGTATAAACTAATAAACCAATTTATTGAAGCTATTCTTAAGGCTTTTTAGTTTCATTCGACCTATTTTCATACTAGACTTATTTAGTTTCACTAAATAGCCTATTCTAATATATAAACAGAAAACTTTAACGAGAAATCTAACTACTACCAAAACACGTGCCAGGATTATTGTGTGGTCAAGTTAATAGGGGGCAGGGAAATCGTGCTCTCAAAGTTTACTCCCATTAGGTACTTGTGTTCGTTACACACTTTACGCGAAGGCAGTCTCGTCTTCAAATAATTAGAAAGTTTACGAACGGCCGTGAAACATTGACTTAATTATATCAAATCAAGCGGATGCCCTTCCGTCTTAGCTCCAGGCATCCATCGGGAACTTCCAAACATCACAAGACGTTGAACAAGCCGAAGGCAGCTTAACTTTTACCCGCATTAAATATTCATATTCGCTCCGCCTACTAGTTGCAGACCTTCAAACTAATAGCGAACTAATGTGTTATTCAGGAGGACTGCTTAGGGTGTAGCACTAAGGAAACTTACCTTTTTCTTAGCTGCGACGTGTAGAAAAAAGCAGTTTTCCATAAAACTACCGGATAAGCAGTTATTATAGAAACAGGTCTAGCTAGTTCAGTTCAGCATCGTCGTACCCTTCAGGAACTACCGGTTGCATTAACTTTTTTTTCGTAATACACAAGCATGCAAGCCGTTGTAACAAGTACGTCGAGCAAGTGCAACAACTGCAACTCTCCAAACGAAACATAAAACCTCTTCTGTACTTGCCGATTTAGGATACTCGTTGCTTATACAAAGAAATAGCACATAGGTACCTACTACTTTTTTTTTAAACTAACTCCTATACAAAAGCTTCAAAACAAGAGTGCGACAAACAAAGCTATCTTTTAACCGGAATTTTTTATTAACGCCTTTCTGAAATCTCACTTTTCAAGCTTAAATACTGAAAAGTTTCAGAGATTTCATTTCGGATAAACTTTAACAAAATGCAGGCCGTAGACGTATTTCATTCCCTTCACAAAAATACCCATTAAGTATGCAGAACTGGCTTAAAATTTACGAAGGCAAGCAGAGAATCAGAGCAGCATATAGGAAATACAATGACATTATGTAACAAGCAATGTAGCAATATCATACTTAAGGTGACCGATAACCTGAGATGACATTATATGGCTGCTACAAAATTAACTACACTATTTAAATAGTGCGTGGTGACCCACGCAGTACACACTTAGGACCTGTAAACTGGTTTACTATTTAATCTGCAAATTAAATAAGCGTTGCTAAGGCGACATTACAATACCTAGAAGCTCTAAAAACACTTAAGAGACATAACACTCATATTATTATGTTATAGGTATAGGCGTAAGCGATAATGGGACAATCGCAACTTAGCAACTATTAATAGAAGTCTTTTGAAGCGATCTAACTAACAAAACTAATCAAGATTTGCTTCATCAAAGGAAACTTTAATGAGCGGCGTAATGGCCGCTCCAATCAAAGAAACAAAACGTCTCTAAACCGAGATGTGCTGCGATACGGTCTCCAACATTTGGTGTAGAAGGATCCGAAGGGAAACGAAGAAACAGGTGTGATCCGAATCAATGAACAGTTATAATTCATACGTATAATTGTCTTATTTGTTTTTAAGATAACCACGACAAAGCGGTCAGGTCATGTCAGGATGGTAGAATGTACCTAATTAAATAGAGGTGTTTTATTATTCATTGTTATTTAAATAATGTTGATACAAAAGTTACTAAATATGAAGGTTTGTTGCGACTATAACAGTGGTTCACTAATTTTGTCATTACGCTCAGTGGCTTATATACAATGTTACGACGCATACCCGCAACGGGTAACAGCGTCATGAGCCCTCCTAGCAGAGTATAGCAATAACAAAACGGTACTTAATGACTTTGGTTGGGAAATGCCGCATGCCAAAGCAGCAATAGCCTCGGCCTTCCTACCATTCGCACGCCCACCATTATCCGAACGGGTAACAAAACAAAAGTAAAGGGCCCTCCTAAGCACAAAGGGCTCTTAATCCACTGGAGGCAACCGGCCCGCCCTGCGCGGTCTGATTGTGCCGATAATTTATTTATCAAGCGCCCAAAGCAACGGAATTACACAAATCGCCTTTGAATCCATTGGCTTACAAACAAAACAAAACGTCCACGCGAGAGAACTTACAAAATTTCCTAACTGCCTTTGAACTGATAAACATTACCTTCAAATTATGTATCGAGCGCTACGAACGAAAAGCGAAGCGGGAGTTAAGTTCAAATATAAAAAAGAAACAAAGAAAAGCTGTTTATTAAATAACTAATGAGTCAAATAAATGTATCGGTTCAGCTATAACACACAGAAATAAATAACGTTAAGATAGCCCGTTTGTATGATAACTATTTTCTTATTTTTCGACGCAGACGCAGCTGCGGGCGCACATAAACACACAGCACAGACATAGATAAAAAAAATTAAAAACAAAATCAATCAGGAACCTTAATCCCTTCATTAAATTTTCTCTGAGAATCTGCTCAGTGAAGGATACTTCTAAGTGGTATTAATAATTCAATTAATGGTACTCGTATCTCATAAGACCACACTAATGCGAGTAAGACGATAAAGTGAAAACACGAGTTCTATTAATCATACTGCTACATCTTCAGGCAGACTATAGTTGACTTGCTCGTATCGTAATACATCTAATATTACCGCGTCTCATACGCATTTATGTTGGAATTAATTACAGTATTAATTCTATGAAAATTGGAGTTTGAACAAAGGTAGCGAGAAATCGACACATCTCTGCATGGCCATGCTAGATATTGCTTATAAATAATTATATACTCGTATAATAATATGTATCTATGACAAGTTGATAAGCGTGTTAAAAATGGCAGAGTACCCAACCACATGAGTGCCAATCAGCTTCAATATGCTTTATAATTTTAAAACTATATTGCACAATAAAGAAAAAAGAAAACGCTGTACTTGTATCGTAAGTGTTTTCGTAAAGTTAGGAACGACAATCTGAAATGTTACAGTTATATAAGACGTACGGAAGATACGTACATAGACACGTTACATACCAAACCCCACGCTGTCCTCACCTACGAGTAAAACAGGAAATACGTTTTATTAATGTTACTTGCCGGCAGTGATATTAGGGCTGGCTCTTAACATATTCCCTTTAGCGTTTCGACGCTTTACGAGCCATAAAGAAAATCTCTATATATGGGATCTACAGTTAGATTTAGCGATGAAGTGAATTACATCGCCAAGTCTATTTATCATGCTCGCTGACGTCACACCGCTCGCTCATGACATATGACGTCACTTATCATTCCAGCGTTTCATGACTTTGCTTAATACTTACTGCAAGGGAAGTAGACTTTCATTGCTTCGGAAATGTACACGATTTTGATATTTGTAGTAAGTAAGTCGGCTTGATGGCAATATTTAATACAAGCTGAGCAGTGGCTGAGCTCCTTGGCATAGTTTGCTCTCGGGAAACGGAAAATAAGAAAAACAAGTGCTCTTGAGATACGTCAAGTAATTAGGTTTATGAGAAAGAGTTTTAATATAGAAGGGTATTTAGATTAATATAAATAAGTATGTTATTTTATTTATTTTTTCTGTTCTGATTTTTTCAACATCAACTTTAACTATGTATGCCAAATCTCAGAACCATCCCATTTTTTTTAACTAGGTAATAATATCCGCGAAAAGGTTTGGGTATTTGTTTACCATATCGCTACAAATAGAAAAGTATCTAAAACAAAACTCAAGAAAAACCAGCGCCCAACTCGGAAAGTTAGAGGGCGATCGCCAGTGAAATGCAATTACCGAATATTCCTGGCAAGATCGCGGGCACGTCCGTGCCGATTGCCACTTCGGAGCGGCTCCCTGGCACCCGCCTCGCTTGCCCTAGGCTAATGATATTTAAACCACTACTGAATACGCCAACAATGCGAATTTAAGTGTCAGTATCAGTAAGATACTATTATTTGGGGTAATCATAATCATAACGCAATACAACACAAAATAATTATTTTTGTCGTTTGTTGGTGCGTTTGTAAACACTAATCTGAATTGGCTGATTCCAAAGCGCTTTTTTCACTGATAAAAATTGTTGAGCTTGAATTAATGTTTAATATATATGTTATGTAGGTTATGTAAATTTAAAGAAACAGATCAAACATTTATAGGAAAAAATGCTATAAAAATACTATTCAGTTGACTTGGCTCAAACTTGATTAAATTAGGCTGAAATAAAAAGTCCATTCCCACGCGGTCAGTCGAGCATCATCTAGAAGTCAAAATGAAAAAACTAATTTTCAAGTATTGCGCAAAATGTTTACAGCTGACCTCAAAAAGTAGAAACTAAGCGAATTCAATTCCGACTTCAATAATAGAAAGTCGGCCTTAGTAAGTATATTCGGGCCGCTTGGAAGAATCGTGGTTCTTATAGTTTAGTGTATCTAAGTTACAAGCTACTGCAGTTTTATAAATAACGATTTATAATTCAAACAAGAAAGTTAGGGGGGTGAAAAAACTAAGAACGATATTACGTTAGTATATATATATTAAATTTGAATTTAGTAAATACCTTACATAATTTTGATCGATGTTTCCTCACAGTATCTCTGATACTTAAATAAACAATAGATTAATCGCGGTGATAAGGCCTGTTATTCGAAACGAATTCTTAGCTGTAACGATGAAGGAGAACATCGTGAACACCTGCATGCCTGAGAGTTCTCCATAAAGTTGTCAAAAGGCAAGTGAAATTCAACTAAACCGCACTTGGTCAATGTGGTAGATGGACGACTATGGCCTTACCATATTTGAGAGGAGACCCGTGACCACCAACTGTACTATGAAGGGTTGACGATAAGTGAAGTTTATAAAATAACTCTACTTACACTTGAAAATTAAAAAACGCCCCTCACCCATGTCTCGCACCGGCGCGCACATGACGGTAAAGAAAGTCGCCAAAAGCCGACAAAACTTAAATTGGATCTCCGCTCTTACTTAGTTAGACATCCTGCAGGAGGGGACTATCTGTACAGTTAATGTAAATTGAGGATCGACGCACTCATTTATACCGCGCGAACACAGTTACGACCTTTTAATTAACTTCATCCAACTGTTAGCGGGACTGAATTGCGTTTCGGTGAAATTCTTGGGAGAACATTTTAGAATCAAGATTTGACTGAGATTTAGAAGCGCTATGTAATGATAAAATATACTTTCACGGAAAACTGCTGATTAGACGTGTCAGGCATCTGACGAGTAAGAAAACACATATAGCAAATAGATATTTCATACGCTCCGACATTTCTCTATATTTGCACAGTCAGCGATAGCATGATTCTATTATTTCTTCACAATAGTTCTGGTATCCCGACTTCGACTATGCAAATACGTGGTGGGACGGAAGTGGGGCGCCATTTGCAAGTTGTTTGCGTAAAGCCAGAATCAAATCGGGCACGGCACGGGTCTTAACGACAATCGTTACTGACAGCAATGTTCTTATTTATCCATCCATCCATCAGCCTTTGGAGGTCCACTGCTGGACATAGGCCTCCCCTAAG
>DWQL01000045.1:0-26101 GCA_018231265.1 Noctuana haematospila | reverse complement strand
TCCTTAAAATTATATAAAAAATATCCCAAGACAGCATATGTCTATCTTTTATGGTTGACCCACAATAACACGTGTAACCTGCACGTCCTGGTTATAGTATACCTACTTTTTATCACGCTACAATCAATAGGAGCAGAGCAGTGAAGGGAAATGTTGAGATTTTTTTTTAAAGCGGGAGAAACCGCGGGTCTCAACTAGTAAGTACTATAGTTACCTAGCGTTTTGCAAGTAAATGTTTTGCAGTACGATGTAAATCACGAAGGCTGGAAGTATAGCGAGCATGGACCAGGGCGAGATGATAGCGTTGACTATCATGGCCGCGCCACACAGCAGGACCAATTGGGCCCAACGACTCACTGCCGTCGGTAGTTTCTGGAAAATAAAGTAACTAGCATGGACCTTTTCTTCATAGGCTTCTAATGTAAGCTATGGTAAAATACCTAAGCCCCTACCGAAGACCCTAAAAATTTCATGTAGGTCAGTTATCAAATTCCATAAAAGATGTTTTTTTATTAATCGCCAAACGGCCGATCACGGCTGTAATCAAAAGATTACAGTCTTTAAACAGGGTCGGAGGCCCTTAGAGCTGTTTGACAACATTCGACACGGGTTGGCCACTAACTAGCAGCAGTGCCCAGCAGTTGGCCCTAAAATCGGTTGCTGGCAAAAGAAGAGTGTAAAGACCTTGTCAACAACGAGCACGTCAGCGGAGAAGCGATGCAAGAGCGCGCCGGGTGGTGCGGTGTGGTGCACATGCAGCGGCACGCGCAGCGCGGCGCGCAGCAGGCGGTCGTGCAGCCCGCGGCGAGCCCGCGCTCCCGCCGCGCCGCCCGCCGCCTGCGCGCACCCCGCCGCCGCCGCGCCGCTGCAGCTCCACGCCACGTACACGCTCACCTTCTCCCACATCTGCACGCAACGACAACTCAATTCTAATATTTTATTCATTGCAAGGTATTTACATACACTTAAATACTTTAAAACTACGTCGCAACAATCCGCGACTACAACGTAGGAATGATATACATATGTCGATAATAAACATTATCTGGTAACCTGTTCATCGGAGAGAGGCTCGCGAGAGTTTTCAGTAGTGACCTGCGACAGCCAGGCATCGGCGACGAGCGCCAGCGCCTGCGCGCCCGCAGCGGCCGCCCAGTACGCCGCGCCCCACCACCCGCACGCTTTGGCATACTCCCACCATATCGCGAACTAATGCCAAAAAACAATAATTCATATATGAAATATGTTTGAATTTGAACTACATAGGTACTACATAAGTACATATTATTATATATAATTATGTATGAATAGATAAAGTCTAACAAATAAAAATAATATCTACTTCTTACTTTTTAGTTAGGTAGATAGGTATATAAACCTGACCTTTTGTGTAATTTTTTTTTGTACCGTATAATATATTTTATCAGATTCCAAAGTTTCTCGTTTATCACAACTAATCGTAACTATAAAATATGTCTTTAGTATGTATTTACAGGACGATGTTTATGCTTGCTGACTGAAGGTGACAGGTGGATTACTGCGAAAGGAATCTATAAATGAGTACAAGTCTTTACCTCATTTAGAACTGGTTCGTCTTCTTTGCTCTCGGTCGGCTTCTCAGGAATGCTTACGGTTGTAGTCTCGACCCCGTTTGAAGTCAAAGAGGTTAATGTTGAATCCACAGACGGTTCCTCGGCACCTGTTGGAAAATGTGCAAGAAACTGCATATACTAAAATATGTTCGATATGTGTTTCATTAAAATTAGCATAATATAATTTGATTTCAATTCATACATTTTCATCATTATGAGCTGTGCCCGGTATTGTAATTCTTAATTAATAATTGATTGTAAATAACAACAATGAAATGCAGTATTTTAGGTCAATCTTATCGAAAGTAGGTACGAGTTTCGAGCTGCATACCATTAGTCGTAGTCTGGATATCTTCACCAGACGTGTCTGAGTTATTACTAATTAAGCGACGTAGCGTTTTAGGAGTCCACCTGAAAAACAGAGGTTTGACTTTTAAAATTTTTTTCGTTACTGAAAAACTGTTTCTAGTTTAAGTTCAAGAACGCAGTAGAAGGGAAAAATATTTCTGAATATGATTGTATAAATATAAGTTTGTAATAGGTACAAAATATCACAAACTTTCCATGTTTAACTAATACGAGTACATACCAACCTGTGGGAGAATAGTCATGGCACAAAATACAGGAAGTTATATTATAGATTATCATTTAGAACGGAAAGTTTCCATACCTAGAGAGTGTAAGGTGCGGTCGAGGACGTAATAGACGCCGTAGTACGACGTTTGATGCATCCACACTGACCGTGCGACGTACTTCTCTGCGCCATCTGTAAGTACAGAAAGCAAATTTACAAGAAGGGTGCAAAAGAGAAGAAGAGGGCCGTGAAAGTAAGAAGATACTAATGATACGTACTTGGAGTTTTGCATAGAGGCTGGAGGTGAAGATAGTTGGCGTGCTAGAGAGGGTCGCAGGCGGCTGGTTTTGCGCCAGCTGCCGCCCGCACATGTCGGGATCTCGGCCAGCAGGTGCGCGCCAGCAGCCTCATTGATACCCACCTATAGTTTGCATAAACAGATAATGGAAACTTTAAAATAGCAACAAAGGAAGTAGCATTTAAAAATTAAATTTTAGAAACCTTATGATTAGAACTGTACCGTTGCATCGTCCGAAATCCCTCGCTGAAACTTGATACGGCTTAGAGCCCTGACAAGCTGCAAGCGCTCCTTGGCGGTGCCCCCGGGCGGGCCGGCGCCGAAGCGGGCCGCGGCCATGCGCGCTTCCTCCCCCCGTCGCGTCCACTCGCCCAGCGCGCCCTCCTGGGATGCGTCTGGCTTACCATACCCACTCACGCGGCCGTCTTCCATTACTATCACCTGCACGGTTAACAGTGTATGCTGTGAATAAATACCTAACAAATCTGACGTCATCCCACTAACGAATGTATACTTATATAGTTCCGTAATTGGATCGAATGAGGGAGTAAAAGACTATCATACTTTCTTCAGTACCTAATGTTCAAAACCTTATATACAATATCTGAGTAAGACAGCTTAGCAGCGGGCTTAGAATGGGGTCAATAGGTTTTTTTTAAACCTAGGATTAGGAAGGATGGAAGCCCTAGTTTAATTACTACAGACCATTGACGTTCTCAGTGTGCGAGGGATGCCTTTGTTTAGATTTTTAAAAGAATAAAATAATGACCAAATCGGCGTAGTGTAGCAGCTCGAGTCTGGTGGTGGCGAGCAGCAGCGTGCGACCGGCGCGCGCGGCTGGCAGAAGCGCGCGCAGCACTAGGTGCCGCGCCAGTGCTACGTCCAGCGCACCCAGCGGCTCGTCCAGCGCCACGAGCCGTGCGCGGGCGTACAGCGCACGCGCCACGCATACGCGCACGCGTTGGCCGCCTGACAGCGGTGTACCATGACTTCCCAGACGTGTCTTGTCTCCCTCTATAACAATCATCAGATATATAATACAAGTTTATAACGTTTCCGTATAACTAATGCAAATACCTACCTTACATTCTTACTAGCTAAATGAATAACTGAAGTCACTCCTATCATTTAATATACGTCAGGTACCTACTTATTGTAATGTAAATTAGGTGTGTATCTACATACCGATTTAAATAACCAGTTAACGTCATGGCAATGTTATCGTCATATAGATCTCTATTGTTTTGCATGTCATCTTTGAAACTTCCTGCGGTCATGCATTAAAGTGATTCAGTGCTAGTTTGGTGCTAAGTGCTTAGTTTAATAGTCAGCGTCCGCGCCGTCCAACTTAACAAAATTTCACATAATGAGTTCGGTATGTCGATGTCGCGCCGTTATGGGCAAAATACAATCGTACACATAGCTATGTTGTAGTCCGTATACTTATTGTATGATAATTTTATTCAAATTTACTTACTACTAGCCAATCGTCCTCGTGGAAAAGGATTATTAACAGCCTAAATTAACCAAATTTCAACCAAGTTAAGTGAACAATATTTTTGTAGTAATTTTTCCTAATAAATGTTTATTGGCGCGATTCTTTAATCTCATAAATAAAAAATGAATAAAAGTTACGGCAATTGACGTAAATTTTTTTATTATGATTTATTTACCAATAGGTAGTGTTTTAAGCGCATTTTATCAGCTGATCAATTAGTTTAGTAAGTACTTATTATGTATGGAAATATTAATACAAAATCGGTTATGTAGATGCATATCCTACTAACCAACTTTCATAAAGTTATCTAGTTACTTACCAGGTAAAAGTTGCAAGTCAGGTCGCAAACCGGTGGCTCGTAAGATACGAGCATATCTTCTCGGGCACCAGGGGCTGTCCATGACCACATTTTCTCGTATGGAGCCTTCCAATAACCAGGCGGGTTGACCAGCATACCACATTGAACATTTACTGGGTCAGCATACAAAAAAAACGATCACATCATACGATATTTTACAAAACATATCGAAAAATTAAGTACTATCGCCTGATTAATTCTAATAATTTCAACATTAAAAAATCCACAAGTATACGTACAAGTTATATTATTCAATGCATGACTTGTTTCTTTTAGAGAACCAGATTCCGATAAATTGAAAAAATGAAACGGCGACGTTAATCGAACTACCCACTTTAAGTCCCTCTGCATACCAATACTTACACCAGACAAGCAGACGTGCTCAAAAAAAACATGCTAACTTAAGCTTTAAGGATGCTAGGAAACATAATATAGAATTAGAAGAAAAGTAACCTTACCCATTAACACTAACGTCTCCCCTTTCTAAGTGCATTTCTCCGAGGACGGCAGACAATAAAGAAGATTTTCCGGAGCCCGTAGAACCAGCTATCATTATTAACTTTCCTAAAAATATATTTATTATATTAAATAAATAACATACTTACATAATTAATAATAATAGACTAGAAGTACAATTAATTTAATCTATATTTAGGTATTTACCTGCTGGTATATGTAAGTCACCAACCTCTAGCCAGGTGTTATCCTTCATTCTCCATGAGAAAGCTGCGTTTCTAAATCTAACTAGATATTCGAGTCCCTGTTCTTCATGAAAGCTATCATCATCTGAAAATTGTTCTTCCATTTCCAGCTCTGCATCGACATTTTTGTTTTGGAATACGTTATCGTCAAAATTCTTATCGACGCGTAAATTATTCACATTTTTCTCATGTTTTTGTGTATAGCAGTCGTCATTGCTGTCTTCCCGAACATTGCTGGATTCTGGGAGTTCCAAGTAGTTTTTTATCCGTTTTGTGCTGACCTAAACATTTAAGTTTTTTCTGTCGTTTACCGGTAGCGATATGTCACATAGAACAATTAAGATGACTAAACCAATATAATTTATTTATATCCTGCTTACCATTGCTTGAATTATCATTAAGACAGTCACCGGTAAAATAAGAAGAGGTATAGTTAGTTGATTGAAAAGTGCGAGGCCAGCGAATACATTGACCGCTGTTAAGCCTTTCTTGTCCCCTAGAAAGTAGTACAATGTAAATGTAATCACCGTCACGAGCACTGTAGACACTTGAGTGGTGAAAGCTGAAAAATTACATTTGTTATCCCATAAAATTATGCAAGACGGCAACAAATTACGTGGTTATTAATATTCTTACATTTATTTTTAACGTGTCTACACTGTGTACATACGTACTTAGAAATCCCCAGTATAATGAATCTCTATTGAGTAGTTTCAGTTCAACCTCTCTCAATTGCAATATTTTTTCGTTAAACAAGTCTTCCCACACATATAGTTTTATAACGTTTATTCCTTGAAGTATTTCAGAGATTTTTGAAATTCTGTGGTCAGTGCATTTTGATATATTTTTGGAATTATCTGATAGTTTTTTGGCAATATAAAATTGTAGCGGTGTTATGAGGAAAATGCTAGCAATAGTTCCTATTATTGCGCTCACTCCCAGTTTTGTGTACAACAAATATAGTATCACCGATACCTAAAATAGAAAATTATTAATTACCATTACTATATTATTTCAATCAAAATATTAAGTACTTATTTAGTATTTAGCCGTTAAGAGTTATAAGTAAGTAGTATAGTAAAGTCCTAGATACTGATTATGCCAAAAGCGTAAATAGAGACAAATCTTTCAGCGATTATTCAAAATGCTGAGATAAAACATGCCTTTAGTGGTATTGCCCAAACATAGTGACAAATCCAGACACATGACATAATGTTGTACGTGTCTTGTGATATTAAATTAGTGAGTAGTCCAGATGTAGACGGCGTTACTTCTTCTGTAGATAGCAAAAGCGGCGATTCCTCATCTGTTGTTGAGTCTGAGGATGACCACGATGCTAAACGCATACATTTGTCATAAACCATACTCTAAAAAAACAAAAAATATTAATCAGTACCTACGTATTGTTTAAATACATAGATAGACATGTACTTTCTATCCGTGTGTTTTACTTACTTGTAAGGCTGTTTTTAGTCGAGTTCCTTCTACTGTGACTAAATGAGTGGAATTTTGTGAAAGGAAAGCTTGAATTACTAGAGTTATTGTTACGACAAGTAACATGACATATCCATTTTTGGAAAATTCCTCTATTGTTACCGGAGTAGTAGAGTCGTCTAGAGATGTGGGTTCTTCCATAAACTGAATAATAACTGCTAATCCCAATGGCGGAACGACACCTATTAAGTCACCCAACAGTTTCATTATGCCAGCTATATAAAAATTTGGCCAGACTATTCTCATAAAGCATTGCCACATACTCGGACCTCTCTCTTTCATATCCATTACCTGAAAGATTAAATATGTAACATATTTATGCAAAATTCATAACAATTAATTAGTAAAGTGTAAAGTTCATTAATTTAATATTTCACACTCATTACCTACTGAGTAGGTAGAGTAGGACCTACTCTACACTTACAGCATACAAAGACTAATAAATGGTACAGACTGACAAGAAGCAAAAATCTAAATGAGATATAAAAATGTATGATTTGACCTTGACCTTTTGATGATTGTATATTTTCTTGAATCTTTGATAATATTTGTTTGACTGTTCCTCTTCCGGCAATTCTCCTAAATCATCCGATTCTAATGATTCATAGCCACGATATAAGAATGAGTTAAGCCAAAAGAAGCTTATTTTAGAAAAGAAATGCGTTTTGTTATGCTGATAGGAAATATTATCGGGTACTGGTCCTGATTTTTGTCGATTATGAAGACGCTTTGTTACCTGAAATACCAATTTATGTGTATAGAAACAAAAAATAAATGTACAGTTTAGTATAGTACCTTTCTAGGTACCTACCTAGAATCTATAGAACAAATCATTAAATTATCATAGGTATCTGTAGGATAAAATTTAAGCAATAACATCAGTAGAGCCGAAGAGTGGCGCCAGACGCAGATCGCGTCTCCGAGACCCCCGTCTGGCGTCGGCATCGTTCAACTCTTACAATGAGTAATATAATAAACGACTGCTTCACGTCTGGTTTCATGCGATTTATATATTTCAATATTAATATCGAGTGTAGTATAGTGGTACCACCATAATTCATTAACCAATCCTAGAGTTCAGAATATAAGATCATAAAATGTGTGTACCTTACCAAATCAACGACAAAAACAGATTTTATTAGATACTGAACAAACATATATGTTGAATTAATGTAATAAAAATTCTCTTCTGATGTGAGATCATTCTTCACTTCTTAGTCAAGTCAATGAACTCGACCGGATATTTTAAGGTCTTATTTTTCGCTTCGGGCGTTGTCATAATTATATTAGGTAGGTATGTACTGGATGTACCTACCGATAATGCCTAATTACTTTTGTGGACAAATATAAATAAATATTCTGTTAAAAAATAAGTATAAAATGTAGATAATACAAACACCAATATTCAACATTCAAGTTTCAACATAAATTTCTGTCTAAATGGAAAACTATCATTAATGTGACTAAATAATAAACTCACACACGGTAATAGGAACTAGGCAATTGATAACATTCATATTACGTATTTATAAATACAATATTCTATAGATATTTTTATACCTAGACCTATAATAAACCTTCGATTCTGAAGTCAGCGTTAGTCATGGTTATCGCTATTACAGTAAAGGATCGTTAAAAAAGTGCCCCAAAAGACCTCTGAATCATTACTTTATATTGTATTTGAAATAACTAGCCTCCATTGGACGTGCTCGTATCATGCACCGTTTATGAAAATAATTGATGCAAACTCGGATCTTCGCACTACATGTTGCAATAATATACCCGCATCTGCATTACTACTTAATGAGCCTATTAGCATTCGACTTTCTATTTACATACATGTCATTATTGATCAGGTTTAATTTTTATTAATACATTTATCATCAATTCTGTAGGTAAATAAATATCAATTGATTAAATTAGTACTTCTAATAGTGAATAAATAACTGCCAGCTGTATTGTAGTTTGTTTTGTTTAATGTTTTTAAAATGATGTGCATAAATGGTTACCGACACCGAATACTGACATGTTAATTTAGTAGGTACGAAGCAATAAAATAGTATTTATACTCTCATAAATTACCTCATCATAAAAACATAAACAGTCCACTCCACATACACACAAAGCGAATAGCGCCGCTAAACCATTAATGTATATTTCTATATTTAAAGTTGATGTTCCGTTGTTAGCGTGTTCGTTTAAGATAAATGCTGATGAAACTGCCGAGAGGAACCAATATATAGCAAGGTATAGTATGGGAGCAGTAGACCGGCATGTCCAAAGTGAGACATGGAGTGCTGCTGATGCCAACCAGGCCAAAGGCGCCATTACTGATGCTACTAGATGTACGGTTTCATATGGTCTCAAAGTCGCAGCAGCTGCCCCACAGCACCAGATTACTCCGAGGATAATGCTAGCAACACCTCGAGTGTTTTGAGCCCGCCAGGAATTCCCATACCTGATAACGAAAAAATGAAAATCAGACGGTTCAAGTAAATCATGTAACATGTCTTGCAAAGGGGGTAAAAATATAATACATTAGTAATACCTACCAGTGGGGCCGTTTGGTGGCGCAGCAACAAATGAGAGCAGCTGAGATGGAGGAGCAGTAGAGGTGCAGGGTGTGCAGTGCGGCGGTCAGCGCGTACGCCTCGCACATGCGGTCGCCGCGCACGCACACTGCCTCCATTCTACTTCACGAATTTAGCGCCCGCTTGGCTCTACAACCTTGTTATCATACAGAAAAATGTTTGTTTACCGGATTTTATTACTGTACGAATATATGTAGTTACATCATATAATAATAATTTTGTTTTTCAGGAACACTTGTTGCCGATTTTTACTTACAATTGGAGCCGGGAGCATGTTCCATAATTTTGTTCTTATAATGACTCTCGGGACCACAGGTTAGATATATATATACAATATATATAGGTACAGCGTCATGATGACGTCGAAAGTATAACCATAAAGTACCCGACCAGAATTGGACCAACGTTTTGACATATTTTTCCGTTGACACCATACCCGTAGCTCGTTTGAGAGAGCTGTCTGTCACACTTCAGGTCTTGTCCTTATCTTGAAAAATACTGCACCGATTTTGATAAAACTTACCTATGTATAAATAAATATAAGCCAATAAAAAAAGAATTGTCAATTTGATTAACAGTTTCGGAGAAATGAGCGGACAAACATACAAAATACTATGAAAGATTAACATGTGTTAAATCATTCTTTTCTGATTTGCTAATTTAGCGAAAGGTTTTTCTTATTAATCAACTTCCTGTATAGGTATTTAATTTAATGTGTGTTCCGTTATGTTAATAAGTAGGTACCTACCTATACATGTATAGGTCATATCATGATATTATATATTAGTTTTTTTAGAAATTTCACTTTTACAGTTATGATAATAATTTTGTCTAGCAATTATTTGATTTGATGATAATAATGTACATCGAGGCAGTGAAGTACCATGAAGGTAACGATCCACATAAACTTCCTTTGGATTGAAGTCGGTTAAACAATGCGTGGATGCCGCGTGCCGCTTCATAAAGTTTTCATTTTATTATGTAAACGTTACGTATTTTTCACGGACCGAATACGTACCTGAGAATGTTGCTTGAGTGGAATTGCTTTCAAATTATAAGTGTACTTTATGTATTAACATAATTCTGCACAAAATCCAGAAAAACTGTAGGTTGTGAAAGAAAGCGACAATTTATTTACTTTTTTTGCGGTATAATCATACCTAACACGTTTTTATCATTCTAATAAAAGGCTACACTACATAGGAATTCGCTACGCACTGTATAAGCGCGGTTGCGTCGATATTTATTTTTATATTGTTAATAATAAAGGAGAAATTTTATGTAAGTACTGAACATAGTTTGGAACTCACTTTAAACAGTAAGCAATTGCAACGATTTTAATGTTGATCACAAATATAAGACCGTCAACACACTCACTTGTAATTGAACAGAACTATATTTTTATTAAGTTCATTGTCATATAATTTTCAGTTTAATTTTGGCGTTCTTGAGCCATTATTTTTAGTAGGGATTATAATGCACGCAAAAGAGTATACTGGAAGGGAACATCGCGGCGCGCCACCGACATGAGTCCGGCTCATAGACTCGCGAACAACTGACTGAGTGAGTAGTCTGAGTAGGTACTCTGAGTATGTTTGTATTGTATTGTAGTTTATTTGAATGAAACGCGGTTAGCGTAGCCTCTGTGCTTGGAATCCTGCACCTTACAATCAACGCCGCAGCTTTGTCGCTGCTGTTTGCTGGACTGCTGCATTAAAACGACGTAACCATTTACACGAGTGTAATTTTTCACTAATTCCCTAAGCAACGCGTTTCAATTAAACCAATTTAAGGAGATTGAATGTTTTAGTACTTACTGCTATAGTCTGGTCAGTGAGTAGGTTTTTATACAATATTATTAGCAATTAGTAGCAATTTCAATTTAACCTACGACTACTTCTTATTATGAAGATTTTTTTGCGGTCTTTGTACCGGATTATTGAGGTGCGCGTGTGTGCAGCCAGGTAGCCTACATTTGAACTGACGCGCCAGTGCCATTTGTGGCCTAGTTTAATACTAAACGTAGTTATGTTCTATGTTATTTTATGAAATTATAATTAACGTTGGGTTTCAAGTAGGTCTTATGTAGGTACACAAAAAAAACTGCAATCATTTCCGATTTATTATTTTTTTATGATACCTAAAGCATATTCTATCTATACCTATATCCTACCAGGAAAATTCATAGAAGCCGGGACTCTATCTATCCTTCCTCAATAGCTGTTCAATAACACACCATTAGGTACCACAACGCTATCAACGGTAAAATGATTTTTATATGTATAGTAAAAGAAGATAAAGTACCTACCTATCATAATAAGTCACTTGATACAAAACGATCAATACAGTGCATTAAATATCTACATATACCTATAACAGTATCGATTCGAGCAAGTTGCCATCCAAAATGCGAGTTGAGGTTGAGACTGAGGTACGAGTATAATATCTTCTCTTATTAGTTTAGCTGCGTAACGCATTAGGTACAAGGATAAAATACATAAACACAGGAAATAGAGGAAATTAATGATTTATAATAAATATGTAATTAAAATTTAAATACAATGCAAATTGATTTTATATATAGAAAAATATATATAGAATATAAAATATATTATATTTTGGTTAAAGAATAAAAAATATACCTGTACTTAAATATGTCTTTTATTGCATAATAATACTTATTTGCATAATAATTTTATTGCGTATATTGTACATACATTTAATATTATCTTAACCGCTGTAACAACATGATTAAGTAGTAACCTACTGTAAATAAATACGAACACGACTAGTTGCTTAGAAATCGATGTCCCATCCCGAGGTCTCGTCAGGTGGAAGCTTGTCTTTCGGGTACTTCTCGAAGTTGGATAGATCCAGATCGTGGGCCACAGGTTGGACCAATGGCGCCTTCAGCTTGCCTTCGCGAAGACCCTCCCAGTCAAATCCGAGGAACCATCTGACGGAAAAATATTAGTACCTAAATAAATATTTTTTAACTTTCCCAAATTACGAGTAGGTTCTCGTATAATAAGATTGCAACATAACGTACTCGCAACATCAACGTTACCTTATAATCAAATTATTGTAACTTTACCACAGTTGAAACTCAGACATTATAACACGACTAGCTGTGCCACGCGGTTTCACCGGCGTTAAGAATAGTAACGTAATGCTTGATAGCCTAAATTTTCCTCGTGAATGTATATATCATAATACAAAAAGAATTTTTCAAATTAGTCCAGTAGTTCCCGAGATTAGCGCATTCAAACAAACAAACTCTTCAGCTTTATATTATTAGTATAGAAATATAGATTTAATGTAGAAGTTTACTTACTTATGGCTTTTAATATCAGCGATACCGTTTTTGAGGTATCCAAGACGCTCGGCTGGCATAGCGCGACACAGCTTTCGAATGAGCATTTGTGCGGACTTGGAGACGCGAGGGTGGAAGGGGCAGGCATCGATGCCGCGTAGGATCAGGGTATACGTCTTCATGTGGTCACCGCCCGGCGCGCGGAACGGCGGCTTGCCTACTATCAGCTCATGTATTAGCACCCCCAATGTCCAGCAGTCTGTCGCTCGGTCGTGACCCTGTTTAGAAAGATTTAGATATTGGCGTTCGAAAATCTCATAAACTTATAGTGAAGTTCCTAAGCTTTTTTCGACCAGAGATCACTTTCTTTTTTGGAGACTTTAAGACAAGCATCAATCTTTCTACGGCATACAACAAATTACCTTATTGAGAACTATTTCCGGTGCAACGTATTCAGGAGTACCTGCAAAAGTCCAAGTTTTGCCGTTTGGTGAAAGACGTTTGGCAAATCCAAAATCTACCTGTGGAAAAAATAACATTTTATATAAATCTTGTATTTGTATAAGATTTAGTAGGTACCTAGGTAGGTTAAGAAACTCGTATAAGAGAATTACCAATTTAATGTATCCGTACTTGTCCAGCATTAAGTTCTCTGGTTTTAGATCTCGGTAGATGATGTCCTTGGAATGTAGGTATTGAAAAGCTTCAACAACGCATGCAGCCATAAACCGGGCGATATTCTCAGCAAAATATCGTTGCTTCTGCAATATGGTCCACACGTCGCCACCGAGAACCGGTTCCATTAAGAAGTATATGTACTTATTGTCTTTAAATGTACGATACAGTCTGCAATTTTAAAATAATACCACATTCATTTTAAAAAAATTGTGGGGCTGTGTCGTTTTTGCGCATGGCCGGCCGGTGATGGTCGTAGTTTTAACGTGAAACATTGGATATATCAAAGAAAATAAATCTAAATTCATCATTTTAACTGCTGCGCCGCTGGCAATCGAACCAAGGCCCAGCAAGAATCGGCACGGTAACCAACTACACCACATGGGTCGTCAAATTGGCGCTATACAAGATTTTCTGTGTAATAGAGCCATAAACAAATAAAGAAAACAAGTTAACGGGGAAGAGAATTTAGATTTTATATTTTATCCTTTGAAATAAACCTAAAAGTCATGGTTGGTAGTTTTGGTACCAATTAGACTTAACAGCTGTGCCACACAAGCCGACACGATACATTCGCGTTACTAAAAAAAGCATTAACGTTTTCCGTAAGATAAAATCTAAGTATAATTCCATTGATAGATAAAATATTAGATCGATAAAAAAATTTGATGGAGATAGAAGATAAGTAAGTATTGATTTTTTGTCTTTAAAATATTATCTAGTAGCTAGACTAGCTAGTTACGCTGAATTGCTTATAAGTACGTTGGGGTTGGATGATGGCAATGGCAATGATGGTACCGTACTGTGAAGTACGGCAAATGCCAGCATGCAAATGTTTTAAATAACCTAATGAAATTTCATACACTTTCATACAATTTGGTAGAAGGTAGTAAGATATGGGTAGGTTATTATCAAAGCTAATAGGCCCACAAATATTTTACAAACACAAGCCGAAAAAAACTTAACCTTGTTATCAATACACCGCTTAGGTACTGCTAATGAAGGATCACAATAACAGATAAGTGGCGCAGGAATTCTTTACCTTTGCAATAAGTTTTAATTACTTTTATCGATAAATGTCATCGTTTAAATATTATCTTTATCATTGAATAAGTAGGTACTAAGTCTAATCAATAAACGATCGTAGCTACCTGCAAATAAATCGGCTGTGACATATCATCATGATGTTTTTCTCATTAAAAGCGTGCTCCTGCTGCTGTTGCTGCACCATATCCACTTTCTTGAGACATTTTAAAGCGAACGTCAGTGATGGATTACGTTTGTACTGGACTAGTTCAACGCGACCGAATCCCCCGACTCCCATAGTACCCACGATTTCTAAATCTTTTAGCTCCACGTATTCGAATTCTGAAATATAAAATGTACATAGATAGTAAAATCCTACTAAAATATAAACGCGAAAGTTTGAAAATATGGATGGATGGATGGATATTTGTTACTGTTTTACGTAAAAACTAGTGAATGGATTTTAATGAAACTTAACAATAAAATAGGAAGGAAGCAAGAAGCACATTACGTTAATAATGTTAAACCATTTTGACACTCTTTGGCGGTGTCGATGCCGTTACTTCGATGAACACTCACCACTTTTTACTTCTGACGTTTTTTTCTGCTGAGATGGTCGTGGAACAGAATGTCTTATATTCTTGAGTTCTTCCAAGTTGCCTAATAATTCAGTAAACGGACTGTAAAAGACAAATATTTTAGTTTTTTTTTTAATAATAGCGAATTGTTACTATTAAATAATCAGCACATTGCCTACATTACGGATATAAAATATTATAAAAAAAATTATGGTAGTAGTACTTAGAATAGAAAATAAGAAAAAAAATATATAAGCATTTTATCAACTGAAAAATGGTAAAAATCTAGAATAATCGACATCGAAACTCTAGTAATGGACACCTACACACACGGTTTTATTGAGTACGAGTATCTCTAAAATCTCGAACGAATAAACCGATATAGACGTGCGACGGCATTCGACATCGTTTTATTATTTTTGTGGTTAAGAGCTGATGAGATTTTGGAGTTCATCTGCGCAATATACTATGTTATTGCCAGAAAATAATTTCTTTGATATTTCTTAAAATCAACTAAACACAAATAATCTCAGAAAATGTCTTAAATAATATATCCGTATACCAATAAATCCTGTCAAGATCTGATGATAACTTAATTTTCGCTATTTTTTTGAATCTACTGTGTAATCTAATTTTTTTGAATCTATATTACTGTGTTTTTAATTTTGATTTGTTTCTTATCTCTTTTCTTTGATGAGTTGTAGGTACTTCTTTGTCTCTCCCCAGTTCTTTCTTTTCATAATATTCTTTAACATTTCGCTTGGATTTCCTATTAAGTTATTTCTCTTATCACTACGAGTGCTGTAATTAACTTTATCGCCTGGCTAATAATAAATTATTCTTGAAAGTTGATGAAATCATTATCGACACCTAATACTGCAGACTTTGAAGTATGTGGTATACCTATTTATCAATTTTGTCCAAGTTAAGTTGTCGTTTGTTTTCTCTGCTACTGTTGTGATTACACATGTCTTCGTTGATACAAGTATTTGCAGTGGGCACAACTTCATTTTGGTAAGTAAAATGTATTTTCAGTATTGCAGCATTACAGTATGCACAGTCAGCAAAAATAGATGTGGTATCAGTACAAACCCGCGTTCGAGAGTAAGACATTCTACACCCGGAGGAAGTGCAGTCACAGTGGCGAGACGGCGGTCTTCGTGCAGCAAAGCTTGTTCTCCGAAGTAATCTCCGCGACGTAGAGTTCCTACACGCCTCTCGATACCATCGCCTTCTCGTTTGGTCACCACTACAGCTCCACCGCGGATAATGTAGAATTTATCTCCCCGGTCTCCTTGTCGCACGACAGGAGTACCCGCCGAAAAGAATTCCTGTACTCGATAAGATACATTTATATCGTAAATATCAACTTGTGTTTCTACATAAATAAAATAACAAATGTTAGTAGGTAGCATAATAATGTCCTACTATACATATATAATTAACAATACCTACTTAGTTGTTGACAAGAAAGTAAACTGAAAAATAAGGTTAAAGAACAGTTAGAATACGGGGGTTTGTTGCACTATGACAGCACTTCTAACAAACTTACCCTCTTGAGAAAGTCGGAAATTTGGGCAAGTTCTATTTGATGGATTCCTTGCAGTAACGGAACGGACGAAAGGAAACGCATATTGTCTTCTTGTTCCTGCCTTCCACTTCGGACCATTATTTTTTGAAATACTCTCCGCTCCAAGGTCCATACTTTAGCTTCAGTTATACCTTAACAAAAATGAAGATAAAATGGGTTAATATCAAAGTAAATCTTTTTTTAATAAATGGAGAGTAAATGGTTGTTACAGCTTACATCTTATTGATGCAAAACGTTTTGCTTTATACAAGATAGCTAATTCGCCAAACGCCTCTCCAGCACCAAAATTTTTCACAACTTGGCCTCCTTTCAGCACTTCAAATTGTCCATCAGCAGAAACAAACAAATGGCTTCCACTTTCGCCCTCGCGAATCATGAGACTTCCAGCGGGAAATTGCTGAGGGCTCATGGCTTCAACTACTGCAGTGAGACGTTCCTCATCCATTAAATTTCTCAGAAAGTCGTTGGTCATGATAGCTTTCTTTATCATCTCAATTGACCTGTTTGCAAAGAAAAGACAAAATATAAAGGTAAATGCTCTTGTGTGTTACGGATTCGTGTTAGTTGTTGATAATTTTTAAGCTTACCCTTCATCTTTCGCATATTTATCATACTGTAAATCTGCTAGTGAACGAATGGTATCGTGCGGTGCATGTGGCGCGATTACACCACGCTTACGTCTTCCTCGCTTATCAGGATTGGTGGCTACTATTTCGGAAATAGTCTTCCTACCGGCACTGCTTTTACGTTCTTCTGGACTTTCACTATACGATTCTCTAATCTGATTATTACTACCACTCGACTTTTCACTCTGAACGCTCATGTAACTTGATTTCTTGCTAGAAACACCAGGTTCGGCTGATAGAGTAAGACTCTCTTTATAGTGTACGCCATTTCCATTAGTAACTATACCGTTGGGTCGTGGAGAGTCTTCGATGGTCTCTGGCAATTTCTGGAAGATTTAAAGAAAACTTTATGTAGTAGATACTAGTAGAAGCTACGCGTACGGAAGTTTCTCTTAGATTCTTAAAATTCAGAATCAAAGAAAGTGCGATGAGTTCATAAACGACCTGATAATTTACGTGACGTTAAGTGATTAGCTTAATTTAAGTATTTCACTCAAGAACACTCGAAAACAGCTCTAACGATCCTTTTGTCGCTCTAAAAATTGTATCGGAATTTTTAAAATTGACATTATCTAATGAAAGGAAGTACGTAATAGTAATTGACATGAAGGGCACTTGGTGGTTAAAAAAGCGGTGTCTGCGACACGAGAATGGCCAGAGAAAGTGAGGTAAGACTAAAAAGCGAGATAAATTAAATAAAACTAACGGTAACTGTACCTACTTAAATGCTTTTTGTTGTTTCTTTTTTGTTTGCATTTTTTTTTATTGAACAATCATATTTTTCCAGTCATCTAAAAATATTTTCAGGTGAAAAACCGGCGAAAAGTTTGCATAGGACAACATGATTCCTTGGTCCAATCTACTATTTTAAGGCCCGATTCTAATGTCCTCGCGGTCGAAGTCGGGGTTAAGCTAAGTTATAAATGTACTTGTATAGTATTGTGAGGGGCGCAACTTAGATTTGTGTCCTAGGCGCCATTTTCTATACCTCCCTGGGCGGTGGTACTGTGCTGAAGCACAGGTGGGCAGAGTCTACCTGCTAACGGGTACGTATTTAATTTTTTTACCTAATGCGTGCAACGAGTAGGTATCAGCCAATTTTATCTACGTATAAATCTGATAGGTTTGTATTTAAGTAGGTAAATAATATCCGTATTATTTATTAGCAATTAATATCTTTTCAATCTACACAATCTGAGTGAATAGGTACATACGGTTTATCGCAAGAAATTAAATTTTATCTTTGTTATCAATAAATTAGCAACTTTGATTTTCAAACTGAATTACCTATGCGTGACACGCAGACATTTCTGTTTGCATCTACTAGGTTGTTTAGTTATGGTTATGTACATTTAGTACATAGGTAACTAAATATGATTAATTCGGATGATTAAGAATGAGTATAAGTATTCAAGTCCATTCCCGGTAATAAAATGTTATTTATTTATTAGTTATATATTATGCTATGGGATATACCCATAGCATAATAGCATAGCAACTATTTAAACTAATTTTATAATACTCATTATAAAAAGGTCCTAGGCAGGTACCTACCTACTGAAAATGAGAAACGTGATTGGTATGTCATATACCTAATGGATTAAACTATTCATGGTCGCTAATATTTAAATCGCTTATTTTCTGTAAGTGTTATCAAACATTTAGTTTCAAATATCCATATTTATTGTTCAGTCAAAAAGCAAATACAACAAAATTTCATTATGGTTTTGTGGACGGCAGTCTATTTCTCTAGATATAATGGACAACACATAACCTAAGTACTAATACGAAGGTACGTATTCGCCTTTTTGGACTTTGTGGTAAGTGTAAGTAATGAATTTTGAATGAAACACTATAATTACGTCAAATGCACTTTTAAATACTTACAAAAGTTGTTAAAAATACTTACAAAGATGGTTTCACGCCGTTCCGGGGCGTTGCGCTCTTCAACAGTATTGAGGTTGAAGCCGCCTTTGGCGGACCACCTGAACGGTGGACACAGAACCATATTATTGAGTATTAAAATAAATTTGATGACATTATTGTGACCGGTCGAGTGGCGCGCTCTGGATTACGCGCACCGTGCACCAAGACTGCTCGGTCGACGCACAAGCACCCCTTATCGCATTCAATAGATTATCTTACCATTCCGATTGTTTTAATTATTCTATTCAATACGATGATTACTATTTATCAACAAAGAACCTTGCAATCTTATCGGCACAAATAATATTATCATTTTCACCCAATCACTACGATTCATAACATTAGTCAATGTATAAGGTATAACGTTACTGAAGTTAATTAACAATGTTAGTTATCCTAATTGTGCTGCGACGCAGCGGCATAAATCGATGTTACACAATTCGTTACAGTGACAATGGTCATATTCAAGTAGGTAGGTTTGAAAAGTTAAAATTGGATAGGATATGAATAACAACACACATTAATTCATACTATAATTTATTAATAACGTAAATGAGTACACATAGCCAAAGGCTTTAAATGATTCACTTCATTCAACATTTTCATTGGAAAAAATATATATTTACATTAAAGAGAAAATCAGCTCTGCAATCTATTACAAAATTGCCACACGAAAAAAATCTATCCATTCATTTATTTTATCACAAATCGCATGAAGGAGCTCGCTGTGCACTCGGCCCGAAATATCAATGAAAACCACATAATCGGGAGATACTCACTCCAGTCATCATAAATTGTGCATCGAATCTATAAAATGTGCCAAACGGAAGACATTCATTATTTAAGAAACGTAGGTATCAAGTAGGTATACTTATTTAATTTTCAAAAACATTAATTATAACATTAAAAGTATGTATAACATTACAGATACGGAAATTGAGCACGGTTGTCTTAAATACTGGTCAACTAGTGCGGGCGGCCTGCAGCGCCCTCTACGCATCCGACATCCGCAACGCATACGTCCACTACCAACCTTAAGCAACTTTGAATCGCAGATCGTTTCAACAAAATATCTACCTACTTTCATTTAATGCTACAGGGTAAGGGTTCTGACATTATATGGGTTGGTTCTTTTAAAAAGTTAACCATGTACTTTAGACATTACTAAAATCATTATGTAAATAACCCATTACCGTTAGTTAAAACGGTTATAGGTAAATAGTAACAGTGGAAGTTGTTTTGGAAGATTCGTTTGTTGATTACTGGTAGAAATTTTGAAATAGAATAGATTAGCTAACAGCAACTTGTAGTATGCGTCACGTATACGTTCCTTTCCATTTTATAGTTATCCGAAAATAAATTCGTGGTGGTATCGCGTAATAGAGAGACAATCAAAATTACAAATATCTCAATTAAACGCGAAAAACATTAACAACCGTAATCAATATAAGCATAAATGTACATATGGTTTCAGTGATACGAGCACTATTTGTATATTTATGATAATATTGTTGAAACATTTGAGTGTAAGGGCGACACCTCCACGACTTTAACATTCCAATAAAATACTCTGGACACATTTGCATGAATGTTAAACCCTGCTAATCTGAGTACTGTCTACGCTAACTGAACGGCGTCGACGAGTGCAATTGACGAACAAGTGATACTTAATAACTTTTGCTACATTTAACAATATAACCCGAAGGTACAAATAAGTCCGGCGAGCGCCGATAACAATATGTACAGCGGCAACAGTAGTGGTTGTGAGCCGGCGCGGGCCGGCGCCACCACGCTGACAACACTACTGATATGACTTCGTATTATGCACGATATAACAATTCATTTAATAACTATCAATGATAGGTTTAAGCCATATATTTGTGCACAGCGGAAGGAAACGAGAATAGTATGAAGTATCAACATCTCATAAAAACTGAGAAACAAATCGTGTTACAAAATACATATTATTATCCTTAATTTAATGATTATAATATTTATAATACATTGATCTTGATGATTCCTTTTCAAAATCTTATTGTAGCACACTAACCATTTTGTCAGATATGTCATTTAAATTCAGATTTTTCTCCAAGTAACAACAATTTTGTTTAGATTATGAAATGTTTGTAAAATAAAAGCAATTCATTTCTCCTTTCGTAATTTGTTATTAAGATTTGATTAAAATTAAATTCATACATAAAAGTACCTACTCAATCAACAAATATAACACAATAAAAGAGAGACCAGGCTAAACAAGTAAATGGAGCTAGTTTCGGTTTAGAGCTTCCGGAACAGTTCGTATTTTAAAAATATATAAACGGTGTCACAACTAATCCAAAATACTCTCCATGTACTTATTTTATACATAAAATTGTCCTCGCATTTTTAATTACCGGTCCAGCTTCACTGACGACCTCTTTTCAAACAAATTTTAAGATCAAAAAATAATCAAATACAATCACGTGTACTTTTCTTTCTGTACTTTAGTATAAAACTTGTATTAAAAACTTAAAAACGGAATACCTACAAAACTAAGGATTCTTAAGACTATACATTCACGCATGAGTATTTAGCAATAAAGCACAATAATATTGTTCGAAGCTGCAACATGACTACAGTAACGTCATTATAATCATTGTAACCTACAAATAAAAGCCAGTGATACTTAAAAGTAAACGAAATAATTACAATTCAGCAATGAGAATAATATGACACGAGAAAGCTTAAAAATAGTTCCTATAGAGTAACTTAAAATGAACGCAAATTCAGATACACGAAACATCATTCCGTGAATATCACATGAAACCTTTACGAGCAAAGCACCGTTTAATCTAAATAATTGTGCACGAAAAGACTAGAAATTCTACAAGACGAAAAATGTCATGGATAGCAATACTGGCTGCTGACTTGCTGACCTGCTGACCTGCAAACTCTTCACGCGAGACTGACAACTTGGTGACCGCTTCTTTAACTTCGTAAGTAATAAATTAAAGCTTTGATTGGCGGCAATACTGCTCTGTACACCTGCATCTCTACTCTGCGATGGACACGACAGTATATGAAACTGTATAATATATTTACATTGATATGTTACTAGCACTGATGAGTCTGATGACATAAAGCTGCTCTACGAACCAGGAACAAGCTGGACAACAATAGTAAAGATCTTAAATATATTCAATAGTCATATTCAAAGAGAATGTCAGATTCAACATAGTGGATCAGATGCTGCTGTGATCGAGTGATGTTGGCAACACTGAATCGGTGCGAAATAGGCAGCCCGATAAATGTGATCAGATCTATAAAAACATATTAGTCTTGAAAAATGTTATCATAACAACTATACTACATGGCAGACGTACAGATTTCACTAAGGTATGACATAATATGTAATTTAAATATTAAAAAGAACGTCAATATATACGTATAACTATTTTGATTAACTCGAAGATTTTATAAGTTTTTCTAACTGAAAGACTATTAAATCTAATGAGAACGAATGAATGACATGCAAAAGCTCCAAATATATATATGCATCGATGGGGTTTTGTGCTTTGGTATAAACGTTGAGCGAATCAATAGATGTTACATTACTTTACAAATCCTAATGCAAATTGTTAGATCTAAAATTTACGACGTCTAAAGGGTTGGACCCGTACGCATATTTGTTCCATAAAATGAAGGTATATTTAATAGCACTGTAAAATTAGACACCGTTAAGAACAATAGTATTAAAACATAATTACAAGGAGAAATCTCAGTGATATGTAAGAACTCCACGGAGTACACTTTTCTTAAACACTACATCTAAAGCGTTACGCCTACGTTTTAATAAAATAAGATATTACGAACTAACGACCGACGCGTAATTCGGTCTGTACTAAAGACTGCAAAGTAAACATTTCTTACTTCGGATATCCACACGGCCACAAGCAAACTGTATATACCTAGCGGGCTGCATGTAGGCACCGAGTTCAAGTCAATATCGAAATGGCTAAGCAGAACTATAATTGGTTTCCCTGCAATTGTTTCGTAGCGAACATGTGCTTACTGCCTTACATCCGCACTGCATCATACAGTCGCTGGGCCGCGCGGCACTGGATACTACTGCTACCTGATATATATGGATCAAAATATAGGTTACAAGGTAACTCTTGAAATAAATGTATTCACAATTAACAACCCAACTGATGGCACCCTATTGAAATCGCACCATGTAACTGTTACAATATTATGTATTACAAAAATATAGTTACCTATGTTAGAAACTATAAATGTGTCTCTAATACAAAATAAATTTGTAAAAAAAAACTGAGACACATTATTAATAGTTAGATAAAAAGAATATATTTGGATCAAAAACGTTCAACGATAATCGAGGTGAGGGCTGGGAACACTATTGCTATTACGTCAAGTCGTTTGTAAAGCGTAAGTTACTCGATTTTAACAAGATTATTAACTATTTAACAAGTTAATTAAAAATTGGATTCCTGCACATTATTTAACAACTATCAAGCACACGACGCTTCCGTTTTTTTAACTTAAGTTTAACCATTAAAATGTGCTCGGAATTCAATATTTACAATTTTCTATGATATGCAAGTGCAAAGCTCACTAAACATTTTATTACATAAAATAATTCTATTGTCAATTGTACGAGTGTAACATCTACACTAGGCAATACCGTACCGTACACTAATAGTACTCGTATGTAGGCATTAACATTTCACCCTCTTGTTCATTTTATAGTAAAATAGTAATTCTTACAAATATCTAAATATATTGAATGCACTTTAGTAGCTGCTCGCACTTGTATATGCACTTTTAGATTAATTTACAATACAGTTCAACTTAATATAGTATTTTCGTTAGAAATTTTAATGACTTTGGTATTTTATAAGTTCCTGAGCCCCAAAGAGGTGTCATCGGACAATCGCATCAGACGACTGCGACCGTCGCGGCGACGCCTCTCGATACTGCCCGACTATACTATCCAAGCTTACACAGTAATCTGCTAGCACTGTTACTGATACCTATAATTATGTTTGTACGTTTATAAAGAGAGTTCATTGTCATGTTATGTTTAGATGACGAGGGTAGTTTCATATTCGAGTAATAAAATCGTTACTTTGTTCCACTGGCTTAGTATGGCGCGAATCTGTTGTAGCCACTTCTGTATACTGCGGTCTGTAAAGAGAAAAACTCTATTATTGTTTATCTTAAAATAATTGTGTACAAGTGACTTATAATGATGATATCTGGAGCTGCGATCGACGAAATATATATATTTAAGCAATTAAACTGAATAATGCTTACTCCATATCCTGTAACTGGACCGATACTATGGCCCAAATATGGGTCAGCGTATTCTCTGCCGTACCTGAAATAATCAGATAAAAGGATATTTATATTATGAAATAAATGGGTAAATATTAAAATTAAATAAGATAGAGAAATTGAAATAAATAAATACTATTTTCTAATATACACCCAAGGAAATAAAGAGTGTAAGAAATATAGCAACTCTTGCAATATGTCTAATTAAGTAGGGCAAAGTATGGGTAGTGTAGCCGAGCTGGTAAGTAGAGCAAGACTTACGTGGCGGCGAGGGGCGTGAGCGCAGCGGGAGAGGGCGCGGCGCTGACGGCGGCGGCGGCGGCGGCGCGCGCGGCCGCTCCGTAGTTGGCCGCCGCGGCCGCCGCCGCCGCGTGCTGCGCGCTCGTCAGCGGGGACTTCAGCAGCGGCGCTGCCGCTGCAGCCGCTGCCGCTGCCGCCTGCAACACCACATCGCATCATATCGCATGCCTTCCTTCTAACTCCCTAGCTCTTCACGCACCACTTTCACATACTCCGAGCTTAAATATTTAACTATACTGAAACAATGCTAATTGAAGCTTACTGTCCAACTCTGAATTAAATGTGTTCAGAAGGGAGCCGCCTAAGCTTTAATATTTAAACTGTTGTTATGAAGGCCCGAAGTACAGGTGCACACGTATAGTTTAACGCAACACAGCAAAATGTGTTAAAATCATAATTAAAATAGTTAAAGTTATTTTGCTAATAAAAATAGCGAGAGTTTTATCACAAACAAAAGGCACTTAATGTGCTTAATGTGCTTTAAAAAGTAGTAGACAATCGATTGAAAAATACAACACAATGCAACCGCCTAGACCTCATACCTGGGGCTAGCAAGAGTTTGCAAATATTGTTAACTAATATCCATTCATGCTTGTATGCAACCGGAAAAAAAATCGGTAAATACTTCATTTGACAAGTTTCTAATGATTCAGTTATCATTTTCATAATAAAATAAAATATTTGTTTATTCATATGCAATATATTACTCAGCAATATTATGACAGGACCACAGTAAATTAAGTAAATAAGTTAAAACATCATTACTTTATTGCGACAGGAACTTGTTATGTTTATAGTAGTATGAACTATTGAGCCCACAAAGGCGTACCACAAGAAATCCTAACTTCATTAAAATATTAATATACATAATGTAATAGAGTTACAAAATAACGTATTTGTGTCAGTGTTTCTTACCGCTGATGAACCTCCAGTGGACACCAAGTTTCGATGAGAAAGTCTACGCAAGTTTGTATCCACAATTTTAAAAATTAATCTATGTGGCTGAAAATAATATAAGCTATAAACGATGCACAGAAACGGAACTATTCAAAAGAACACAAAATCCCTACCGCGAAAGTTTATTTACATCGTTAGCATGCACAGCGCTTTACTTTTCTGCAGCAAATTAGTTCATCCCGTTTTAGTCTGTTTTGATGCAGAAAAATGGTGTTAGATGATATATTTTATGAATTATAATCATGCATTATGTATCGAGTGTCGAAAAAAGAATAATCACATACGACACAAACTACGCGGAAATGTTTAAACTTGCTCACGTGTCTAAAGTCTAAATACTCAGTGATTGTTAGTATACGATAAATGAGTTTAAAACTCGTGTTGTGGGCTCAATGTTCTACTTTGAGCATGATGGGATATTTTAGCGTTCAATCGAGTCAACTCGCAGCTTGAGCGTACGCCTAGAACTAAATCACCCACCACAGAAATACTAACGAACAAGGGTCAACTCAACAGAAAGCAAACAGCACGGGCCGGCCGCGCGGGACGGCGTCCCTCTCTGTTACCACAAACACATTGTGCACCCCGCATTACGGTGGATTGCCAACCGGCACGAAACAAGGATCATACGGATACAAAAGGAGCAACCAAAAACCCCAGCACTCA
>DWQL01000044.1:0-26223 GCA_018231265.1 Noctuana haematospila | reverse complement strand
GAGCTAAAGCGATCCGATTTACTAAGTGCTTGGAAATCCGTCAAGACAATCAGGCAGAATGAACCCGGCAGCATAATCAAAAAGAACAGCCACTCGGAAGTTGGCTGCTCTGAAAAAGAAAAAGAGATTGCATTATCGGTCTCAGATATTGCAATCTCCTTAACTTATAGTTCTTGGCTAAATAACTTTTCTGACGTTAGTATGAGTAGTTTAATGACTCACGCCCAAAAGAAAGTCTATAAATTACTACCTAATTTTCCCTTTTACTCTTCAATTACTGATCGATCACATACTATAGACTTTCTAGTTATTGAAAACTATACTAGCAAACCTCATCAATTAAATTTACATTCCCTCGAAGTGGTACTATCTGAAGAAGAATTGCAACACTCTTTTAATAGTAGAAAATATCAGCAATGTATGAACTATTTATGGATTGCGATTCCATCTATAGTAATAGAAGAAATAGGTCCTAAAATTTCTGAAGACTATGGCATAATTGAGATTAGTGTGGGAAAAATTGCGACTATTTGGAGAATTTCACCGTATACTGCAGCCACAAATAAGCTTGATATTCTTCAAGATGCTTTAACTCTGATCATTTAGCTGATTAATGGCTTCTAAAATAATCAAACAACCATTTTTTTAATTAAAATATTAATTAAAATATGATATAATAGCTTTAGAAAGAAAGGTGATTACAATGGAAAACATCCTACCAGTCTCAGACCTTCGTTTCTACAATCAAACGTTAAGCGATGTGAAAGACGGCCAACATGTTGTATTGACAAAAAATGGGCATGCAAAATATGTCGTCTCTGACTTTGCCGAATGGCAGAAAATGAATGCCACACTAGAGTTATTTAGTGAGATTCAAAAAGGTATAACTTCACATATGACTGAAGAAAATATATCTTTTGATGAATTTAGGAATAGGATTCGGAACAATAAAGATGGAGAATAGTCAATATTCTTTATCTATTGCTGCACAAGTAGAAAGAGATTTAAATGAAATCATATTCTACCTTACCGAACTAGGTATGTATCAAACCAATATTGATCAATTAGTTGCTCATATTTTTGATGGTTTAGACCAGCTGCAAGTTCATCCTTTATCAGGGGCTCACTTAGATACTAAAACTATTGTACCTACTAGGATACGGTATCTAATCATTGACGATTATTTACTATTTTATGAAGTCGTTGAGAGAACTACTAATGTTTATCGCATATTATCATCTAAACAAGATTTCATAACCACCTTAAAGTTAAACTAATTTTTGAATTAGTTTAACTTTTTTTCAGCTCACATGAAGTAATACCATAAAACTAAGACTCTTAATACTAGTTTGAACAAAGTTTTCGACACTTCTTTTTTAGCATTTTAACTTTACTAAATAACAGATTTATTACTACTCCACCAAAATTTATTTTCATTGTCTATATCAATATTTTGAAATAGTATAGTTTCAATCCCCTTATTTATTAAGCTTTTTGAAGCCTAGGCCATTGTGAAATAGACAGTTAGGTACATGACTATAAATAAACAAATTCGAACTATAAGCCTGTAAATATGTAATTCGTTCGTAAATCTATGATCATTTTTTTGCGCAGTTGCATGATGAACCCCAACTTATAATTTTTTGCTAGATAATTTTTCGTTTTACTCTTCAATTACTGATCGATTACATACTATAGACTTTTTAGTGATTGAAAACTATACTAGCAAGCCTCATCAATTAAATTTGCATTCTATTGAAGTGATACTGTACGAAGAGGATCTCCACCGTTCTTTCCGTAGTAGACAATACCAGCAACACTTGAATATTTATGGATTGCGATTCCTTCACTACTAATAGAAGAACTAGATCAAAGATTTCCAAAGACTATAGGTTAATTGAAATAGGAGCGAAGAAAGTTGCAACAATTTGGAGAAAATCAGTTTGTAAAACAGCAATTAATAACCTCGATATTCTTCAGTGCACTTTAGCATTGGAAAAATTTAGATTTAAAGTCTTCATTTACAAAAAAACAGACATGATTTACTGAATTTTTCCCGCAATATTTTGAAATAATTGACATTATTTACGCTTTTCTGCATACAATATAAAGGTTCCAAAACCAACTAATAGTAGACCAACTATTAAAAGCAATCCATTTACCTTTTCTCCAGTCTTAGGAAGTAGCTCTGTTTTAGAATTGGAAACATTAGAAGTAGAAAAACCGTTATTCTCTTTATATTTTTGTGTGTTGCTTGTAGCATGCTTATAGCGAAGTATAATAGTTTTCGATTCTTCAGAATAGACTCCAATAAGGTTATCAGAATTTTCTTTGTCGAAAGTATAGCCTTCTACAGAGCTTGGTTCAATCACATATTCTGCTCCTATTTTTCCAGTTAATTCAGTTGGTGCTTTTAGCTCTTTCCCGCTGATACTATCCACATAGTTGATTGAAATCGACCCATCTTGATTATTTGGAGTCGTTTTGTAGGTGAACGTTATGTCTTGGTTTATCTCAGAAAAAGTTCCTGTAAATTCTACCTTTGAAATTGTCGTATCTAGTACGTAATGATCGATGTTCATTGCTTTTACATGGAATGCTTCTCCAATAGGTCCTTCTAAAACTACACTATCAAGTAAAGAATTACCTTGCTCATCCAGATAATGGATTGTAGCAATTCCCTGTTTCACAACATCTTTGTTATAAATATATGTAACAAACTGTTCTACATCCGACAAGGTTCCCGCAGCTGTTCCTTGAATTTCTTTAAAAGTATAGCCTTCAATCTCTAATTTGTATTCTTCACTAGACACATCAAAAGGGTCTCCGATATTTCCAGAAATCGTTTTTGCGTCAGAGATTACATTACCTTCTGTATCCTTGTAATTAATCGATAGATTTTTCGCGACATGAAGTATCGGCTGCCAAACAAATACATCTGAGTCAGTCGTGCCATTATAATGATTCATCAATTCATCCGAGGTCCAAAGAATACTCCCTTTAGGTCGCGCAATAGTACCAGATCCTACATTTTGCCATTTACCAGTATAAGCATCCGAGCTAGAAATAGGTGGCAAATTAACCGTGTCATTCATTTTAAATGCCGCACCTAAGGTCAAGGTTCTAAGGTTGAAACAGCTACTAAACATTTGAAGCATGTTTACAGCATTCGAGGTATCAAAGCTACTGAGATTTAAACTTGTAAGAGACTCCATATTATCAAACATACTGCTCATCGTTACGACATTTGACGTATTAAAATTACTAAGATCTAAATTTGAAATAGCCACTGTATATGAAAACATTCCATCCATGCTAGTAACCTTCGAGGTGTCAAAATTACTAATCACTAAATCAGTCAAGCCATCAGCACCAGAAAACATCCAGCTCATATCAGTGACATTTGAGGTGTCAAAGCTATTGAGATTTAACGTTGTCAAGTTTGCACAGCTAAAAAACATCCCTGACATACTAGTCACATTTGATGTATCTATATTTTCTATATTTATGATCGAACTTACTGCTGACAGATTCCAAAATAGCGACTCAGCACTGCCAATCAGAGTCAGTTTGCCGTCAATTTGGATAGTTTTAATTGATTGAAAGGGTACAGAATCACTTATGGGCATTGGATTTGTGATTGTTGCTTCTGGAATGTGAAGTGTGCCATCTTCATCTAACGTTACGGTGACCTCTCCCCATTTATAGGTTTGCGTTAAGTCTGCTTTTACATCACTTGGATAATTCTCCATTGTAGGAGCAGTTTCGGCTTCAGCGGGTAGATTTTGACTTATCGCCGGATTATTTTCTAAATCCGATTCTGCTTGTGCATTAACTGTTACAGGAATTAAGATATTCCCAAAAACTAAATTACAGACTATTAAGCATGTAGATAAAAATACTAATTTTCTTTGATTCATTCATCAAGCCTCCATTTTTCTAAGAGCAACTATCTAATGACCTATGACAATCAGCAGATAACTCTAATTTTCCAAACTTTTATATCTAATTTAAACAGAAATATCTCAAAAACACTATATTTCTATAACTATTTTATCCTTTTATTCACATGCTTGTTGCACTTTCAAGGATCATTACTGTACTTTGGAGTAAAAAGCAAAAAAAGACTTCCTATTTATTAATATAGCAAGTCTTTTTCCCAGCTATTTCGGCCTTTTTTGAAGCCTGCAACTCTTGGTACTTTTGTACTTAGAATTTGATATCAAACCTTATATTCTTTAGCTCACCTTGTGTTTTAGCCTCGTTTCTTCCAGATAATCGTATAAAATAGGCTAAAACGCTTTGATTTCATCAAATGGAAAGAGTTGTATTTTAACTTTGCCAAGAAGCTTCTTTTTTGCCACCAAGCCATAATGACGACTATCTGTCGCATAGGGGCGATTATCTCCTAAAACAAAGTAATAGTCCTTTGGAATCTTCACAGTTTTTTTCGTAAAATCTTCTGTGTAATTCCGCCCGTATTTTTGACTTTCATTGATCTCACCTATCAAAAATTTTTCATCTACTGGCTGTTCATTGACATATAAGGTATCTGCCGTATAACGAATGGTCTCTTCTGGTAACCCGATTATCCGGCGGACTTGCGGTGAACCTTCTCCTATGGTAAAAGCGACCAAATCAAATCGATGCAATTCACCATTTTTTTGAATCAACACCTTGTCGCCCTCACGTAATGTTGGTACCATACTGAATCCATGTACGGTTAAATTTGTCACAAAGAACAAACTGATTCCCCATGCTAAAATGCTTCCTCCTATCAGGGCAAAAAGTAATTCTTTAACCGACCGTTGTCGCCTTCGCTGCTTCTTCTTTTTTATTGAAGTAAGTTGTCGGTTCTTTTGGGATTTAGTCTGCCCCTTTTGAGACGGTTTAGCTGAAAGAGCAGATCGTTGTTTTTTTTGCTTTACAGGTTTTCTAGTTTTCCTCTTAGTAACGACCGATGAGTTGAATGTTTGTTTCTTTTTCATAGCCCTTACTCCACTTATTTCTCTTTTGAAAAAGCAGATTCATCAACTTTATAGTAAGTAAATACAGCCTTTTCATAAGTCTGCGCCTGTTTAATATCTGCTAAAAAAATATCCGCCACTTGGGGGTTTCCATAGAAATTCTTTGTTTGTGTACTCGCATTTATTCCCACCTGCTTAATAGCGTTGTAATAGCGATTTAGCTTCAACTGACCTTCTTTTGAATTGACTGTACTAGCGTTTTTGGTTCCATAGCTAGCCATTGCTGTTGCAAGATATCGAATATTTTTTTGTATTTTTTCTTCATTATCACTTTTCTCTTTCGCTATATCTAACTGTTGTTCAAAATCGCGTAAAAGATAATACCCTTTCACAACAGAATCGGAATCATCCGTCGTTAAATTCATTGCTTGATAATAAGAAAGATACCCTGATGCGCCGCCAAATGCACCGCCCATAAGTAATAGCACTACAAAAAATCGAAGACTACGTTTTCTGTTTTTTATAAGACCTTGGTGTTTACGCACCAACGCTCGTCGTTTCTTTTTATTCTTGATTCGTTTAGCTGACAGCCTTTTGATCTGTTGCCCTAACCGTAAGACCTTTACAAAAGAGTAGACTGATCCTAGGAGTGCAACAATTGTTAATGCGATACCTATAACGAAAATCCAGTCTAAGATAGACATTCACTTCAACTCCTATTCTCACCTAGTTCTTTATTTTTTCTACTCATTACTTGAATTCTCGGTTACTTTCTTTTTCTTTTTCGGACGTGATTTCTTAGCGGCCGCTGCTTTTTCTTTTTTCCTTTTTTGAACAAAGCGAATAATAAAAAAGAGGAACAGAATGCATACAAGAAAGCCCGCTACGAACAATAGAATCAATTTCCAATCTAAGCTTTTTTCTTGGACTAGACCGACATCACGTTCATTAAATTTACTAGCATCTTCATCTGTAATTTTAAAGGCTTGATTCCACGCCCATTTTTTATCACCCGACGTAACGAGAATATCGGCATTATAATCACCTGAAACCATACGTTCGCCATTCATACTCACAGGAAAATCAATAAAAGAGTTTGGCGCCATCCGCATGCCTGTTTGCTTTCTTTCATAAAGTACAGCTTCACTTCCCTTTTTCATGACTTGCACTTCTACTGTCATATCATTAAGGTACGCTGCAATAACATTTGAAAAATTCACAAAAACTGCATTTCGATAGTTACTTTGATTGACCATTACTTTATTCATTTGTAAGTCTGGCGTTAAGACTTGATCTGTTTCCTGCAATAAAACACCAATCACATATGCATATTGATTAACAATTTTAGATCCTTTGTTTGAAGTATTTTCTTCTCCCTGACCTTCTTTCATTAATTGAATACCACCTGAGATGACACCATCATAAGTTCCTTGGGGCATTTGTATGGTCAATTCAAGCTCTTTCGTTTCACCACCTGCTAACTCTACCTTCTCAGGTCCAGTGACAATATCTTTAAAATCATATTTTAAGGAGGAATCATTTTTCAAATCAGAGTCCCCATATTCAATTACTCCATTTTGATTTGTCTTTGCTCCACTTAACCCAACATCAATTGTGATCTTTTCTTTTCCTGGATTGCTAACATCAATAACTAGCACTTGCTTCGCATTCGCCTGCATGTTTAGATGAAAATAACCAATATCTTCTTTGACTTGATTTTCTGGAAAATTAACACTATATGTAAAACCTGCTGCTCCTGCAACATCTTTTTGATTTCCACTTGACTCTTCAGCATATACGGGAGTATTTGTTGCCCAGACTAAACTAAAAATTAAGAGTGTTACTACGACTATATGTTGTTTTAAATACTTCATTTATTTCTCCTCTAAATTTTTTAAAATAATAGAAAGCTGACGAAAAAAATTCGTCAGCTTTATTCATTTCATTATGCCGCTGCAGTGATTTTCCAAGTTACTTTCGCAGTATACGTATCTAAAGCCATATTTGAAGCTGTTGTTGCTGGTACAGTTAATTTCACTGAATTTGCATCCGTTCCAGCAGTACCTTCTGTTCCTTTGTAGTTAGTGCTTTGTCCAAATTCCATTACATAGGTACCTTTACCTTCTTGTTTTGTTTTATCTGCTGTTACGATCGTTTTAGCGCCACCGTCTTTTGTTAATTGGAAAGCAGTTGCAACATTTGAAGGAACTGTATTTGTATTATCTGACGCAGGTACAGCCATCCCATTGCTATAATCGATTGTAGAGGCTGTTAACACATTTGCTGGTGTTACTCCTGTAAATTGTTGTGTCATTTCGGCTGTGATAGTGTAACCATAAGTTCCCCCAGCACGAATATCACCCCAACCAATAATAGCGCCACGAGTTTCACCTGCTGATAATGTTACTGGTTTTGCATAAGCTGTCACATCAGAACCTGAAGTTTGAATTGAACCAAAATCCATGTTAGAAACACGTTGTAATACCAATGAACCTGAATCTGGGTTTACTGGAATATCAGGATTTTCTGGTAATGGTTGGTCTGGATTTTCAGGATCTGGTGTTGGTGTTACTGGTGTGATTTGTCCTTCTGTAACGATTACTTTTCCTGTAGAATCTTGTTGCAGTGCATCAGCAAAAGCCGATGTTCCACCTGCCAAAGTTACTCCTAAAATTGCGACTGTTGATAGTGTAAATAAATTTCTTTTTTTCATTGTGTTTTTTCCTCCTAAATAATATGTGTGATTTATTAAGGCAACTCGGATAAAATCCAAGTTATCTCCGTTTCGTATTGTACTGGATAAATTTTTGTGGAATCCGGTACGCTCAGCGTAATAGCTGAATTTCTATATGCTGGTTTTTGATAGACTGAATCCATAACAGCTTTTCCGTTTGCATCGATGACAGGAGACAAGGTATTTTCTTGCTTACTTGTATTTGTTTCCGAAGCACCGAAAGAAATAGTCCATACGCCTCGACCACCTCCAGCAGTTGCTGTTGCAACTTGCGAAGCACTTCCAGGACTTAATGCAATTGTGTTTCTGGTCACTGTAGGTATATCACTCGTGCTGCTTGAATTCGCCCAACCTTTATCTAAAGACAATACTGCTCCTAACAATTCTTGTTCCGCAGTATTTTGAATTACTCTGTTTTTAAATTGCGTTTCTTGTTTTACTTGTAATGTCCAGCCTGTTGATTCCGTTCGTTGATCCGTGATTTGAATATAGCTTCCTCTGGCACCAATATTTGTTCGAAATTGCTGAGCCAGTGCCGAATATACACGGTTGGTCTTTTTGATTTCAGCTGAGCCAAAATCCAGAGCCGATACATAATCAATTCTCAATGTCCCTTTAGTTGATGGACTATCGCCTCCGGGATCGACTGGAGTTATTGGATTCTCTGGATCCACTGGAAAAGAACCGCCATCAATTACCGAAACAGTCCCTGAGCTAACTGTAGATTCTGGCTCTGCCTGAACATTTTGTACGCCCAAAAATAGGCTAGACGTAAGAATACTGCCCAGTATAAAAGGGGCTAGTTGCTTTTTTTTCATTCTTGTTTCTCCTTTCGAACGCTTCGTAAGAAAAAGAAACAAAATGAAATCACTAGTATTCCTACCCCTAATACGCCGTATTTTTGAATAGCTTCTCCTGTGTTAGGAAAAACGCCTTTTGGCTTAGCAGTTTGCTCTTGCTTTATTGACGATGTTGTAGAGTCACTCGTTTGGGCTGTACTTGAGCTTGATTCCGAAAAGGAAATCTTTCCAGCACTTGTTACTTGCCCTCCCACCGCTTCTGAAGCATAGGCTCCTTGTTGAAAAAAGACGGCACTACAGATCACCATAGAAAAAAGTAAACAAACTTGTTTCATTCTCTTTTTCATCGTTTTTCTCCTTCCTATGGCTGTCCTATCATCACTTTCCATGTGATGACACCTACATAATCTCCCGTATAAACCGTGTCAGAGGAATTGATTTGAAGCTTGATTCCATCCGTATTAGCCGTAGTTCCCCAATCATCACTGATAGTGTAACTACCTGTGGTACCTTTGGTATTGGTATACACGACTTGTGCGTCTTGGTTGAGGATTACTTCTTTTCCTTGATTCACATAGCGTAAAGCGTTAACAAGCTCTTGTCCTTTATTATTTCGCATTGGGGTAGATAGTGACGCTGTCATACGCCAGCCACTTGTAGCATCCTTACGTGTATCCGTTACGACCAATTGTTCATCGAGCGCAGGGTTTTCCACACGCTGCGTTGTTGCATCATAGGCCAGACTTCCAAAGTCGATCACACTAGGAACAGACTTCAATGATAAGACGCCTGTAAAGTTATACACAATTTCATTATTACCTGCCCCAAGTTGATACGTTGACTCATTGGTTGGAACGGTTACTTGGTATCCTTTTCCTATTAGACCCTCTACAACATTTTGAATATCTAAATTCTCTTTTAAGTTAATGACATCTCCAATATTATATGGTCCTATAGTGGTCAATTCATGTAAATCCTTACCAGCATCATCTCTATAGTAAACTGTTGCATTAACCTGAGAGTTTTTATAAATAAATGTAATTTCAGCCCCTTGATCGCCTAAAACACCTTCTGAAATACCTACAGTATGGTCATACTGATAGCCTGCTACTGTTACAGGAATCTCGCTATAATTAGAGCCAATGGCTAGTTGTGTTTCTTTATCTGGATGAATCATTGCACCATTTTCATCTTGATAATGGACTTTTACTGTTGCTTTATTCCTTGAATAAACATATTTAATATTTATATCTTTTGTTCCGACTATACCCGATTCCTGATCTGAATCCGACGAAAGACCGCTATAAGTATAGCCATCTACCGCTATCGGCGCCTCAGAATAAGAAAAGCTAGAATATAATTTGTAGCTTTTTGTTTCATAAATTGAATTTCCGTTCTCATCTAAGTAGTAAACATTGATGGAATGTTCATCATACGGCGTTTCTTCAATAGACATATCAAACGTTCCTGTACCCGTTTCATTTGTAGCAACCTCAATTGGGTTCCAGCGTAAAGCAAAATGTATAGCTGCAGATCCACTGACACCACTTGGAACGGCATAGTTTGTTCCATCGGTTAGTACTTCAGACCATTTTTGATAAGGTGTGTTTATTCCATCTAACTCGCCTCTAATACCCACTGGACTATCTATATACATAGGTATACTTTGTTTCAAAGAGGACCATGCTGAAAATAATGGTAAACCCACAGCAGATGAATCATATTTCACTAGTCTGTCCTGTACTGGATTTTTAACCCCTTCATATCCATATGTTCCTGAAAAGTAATTAAGTTTAGCGGGTTTAGCATCCGCTATAACAGATTTTATAGGCTGCATAAGTGTTATACCTTTATCACCCATAGAATATATTTTAGATACAGAATTGGCTCCTCCAATATCTGGAGTAAATCCATAATTCATTGCATAATACATTGTTTTATTGCCTTCATTCAAAAAAGTAATATCATAACGCACTCTACCCACTTCTAAATTAGAGACATAACCGTGAACTCTTACAGGTAAATAATTATTATTACTTTGTCTTATAAATCCATAGGATACAATACTGTTATCTCCTACATATTGTTTAGCTATATATGATTCGGGAACTTTACGAGTTGAGGTATTTATTGAAGTCATTTGTTCCCCATACCCATTTACACTGATAGGCCCGTCAGATGCCTCCATTTCACCTATATCAATTGCATTTATAGGATCACTTTGACCTCTTCTATTTAAAATCACAGAAAATAAGCTTTGATTTATTGGCAATGATGCCCAGTCACTTCTTACACCAATCATTGTTGGACCTGTTATTGATAAAGGAGCCTGTACACCTAAAGGCATTCCAATCTCCTCATTCTTGGCATTAACAAATTTCTTAGTAGAAAAGTTGTAGGTTGAAGCCATTGTTGCTCTTCCAAAAAATAAATAATATGTCCTTGCCTTACTCTCAAATCCTCCTCCAGTCAATCTAACTGGAGTATTTTTTGTTACTTCAGTAAATGTAGAAAGATCTAACCCGTCTTGATTTAATTGCGTCCAATCATAGTCTTCTGTAGGCGCACTAACAGCTTGAACTTTTTGAGTACTAAAAAACAGAAAAATCGATATTAAAACAATTGAGGCAACAAATTTTTTTAAGCTACTATTCCTTAACAAAACTATTTTAGCCCTCTCCTTCCTAAACTTATATCTATTACTATATATTATCCGCTAGCGATGTTTCCCACAAAAAATACCTCCTTTCATTAAGTCATGTTTTTAGTAGTAGTCCACTTTCAGTTCCATAAATAGAAGCTATAAAATAACATATCAGACTCTAGATCGTATAAAATAGTTGCCACTATCAAATAAATTGTTGATTAGTTGATTTTTATTAGACATAATATTTTACGCTTTTAAATCAAGGAATAAATAATGTAACTAGAATAAAAAAGCATAATTATTCGAATTATCAAGATACGTCACAGAAATTCTTTCTGCAAGATTTGTATGTAATCTAAATTAAAACTATTTTACATTTTATTATTTTCAATAATATTTAGATATATGTACTTCTTAATAAAAAGCTATATTTTCAGCTTGTACCCTATAGATCTAACAGTAACTATCAAATTATCACCTAGAGAACCAAGTTTGCTTCTTAAGTGAAAAACAACATTTGCTACTACATATCTATTATCTACTTTATTGCTGTCCCCTCCCCATACAGAATCATAAATTTCACTATATGGAACAGCTACGTTAATCGATTCGTATAAAAGAGACAAAATTTTATATTCAATTTGTGTCAGTTCTATTTCAACGCCATTACCAATGGTTACACTTGAATTAAAACTATTCAATTTTATTCCATCACTATAAGCATTTGAAACATCGTTCTTGTATTTCTCCCCTAATTTGTTAAAATGATTTCGTAATAATAATTTAAATTCATTAATTCCGTCAGGTTGATCTACTACCCAATTTATTCCTAATCGTAAATATAATTCTCTAGTTTTTTTCTCACAGTTTGGCGATATTAACCAAACAAAAATACCTGATTTTTCTTGAGTAAATAATATCCACTCGCAGATTTTTTTAAAATTTTTTTCGGCATTACCAATAATTATTAATCCATCTAAGGTTTCAATACTCTGACTTTTATTGTTAATTTCAATCAGCTGGTATGTGGTTTCCTCAAGTAGTAACTCTAAATTCATATTCATTTCATCTTCAAGATTGATAATCCCGATGTTGTACATTTCTTTATCACTCTCTTTCAATACTATTTTCCGAATTCTTACACATTTGAGAAAAGGAGCTGCAACTTCTTGTGTTCCTTAAAAAGCATCATTTAGTTGACCATTTAGTTGACGACTATTCTCAAAAATTGTTATATTTGAAAAGCTTATCAATGTTATTCATAGCATCTCTTCTAGTTTCCATTAAGGAATCTGTATAGGTGTCCAATGTCATCTTTATTGACTGATGCCCAAGTATTTTACTGAGACTGGCAATGTCAGCACCATTCTCTATACATCTAGTAGCAAAAGTATGGCGTAAAGTGTGAAAATTAATATTATCCATTTTTGCTCTAATAAGATCCTTTTTAAACCAATTTGTTATGGTTCTTGGCTCAATCAGTCCCTTTTCATTTCCTACTACATATGCAGAATTACTTCTTTTCTTTTTACTAATTAAATATCTTTTTAAATTCTCTGCAATAGGTATCTCTCTATTCGAATTAGGAGTCTTGGGAGTTCCAGCTATTATTCTAGTTTTAGAACTAACCGATTGTTCATTGATTACTCGTGAAATTGTCCTTTTTACATGAATAATATTATTTGAAAAATCAATATCATCCCATTTCAGACCACTAATTTCACCTATTCGCATACCCGAATATAAAGAAAGAATAGCTGGAGAACAGTTTACTTCACTTAAAACGGCCTTCTCTAATTGTTTTTGTTGCTTCAAACTGAGAGCCTGTACTTTCGATGGTTTATCTCGAGGTAATACCATAAAATCGCATGGATTCGTTGTGATATATGATTGAAATTTGGCGTCTTTCATTGACTTTTTAACTATATTTAAAACATTCTTGATTGAACCACTAGCTAGTTGTTTATCCTTTAAACTTATAATAAAGTTATTTATGTCTATTAAAGTAATTTTATCAAGTACTAAAGAACCTAACTCTGGAATAATGTGTACACGAATGAGACGATTATATGTTGTGTAAGTTGTAATCTTTACTTGATACTTTACTTGCGTTTCCATCCAAAAATGAATCCACGTACTAAATACAGTTGAGCTAAAATAGTTTGCATTTTTAGGTACTAAATTATCCGCCTTGATACGAATAAGTCTTTCTTTGACGCTAGAATATGTTTTTCCATAAATAGATGCATAGACAATTTTTCCTGATTTTGTTCTGGCCTTAATATATCTACCTTCCCAACGTCCATCCTTTCGTTTATATATGTTCTCTCCTTTTTTAGTCATTAACAGTTCTCCTTTTGACGGCTAATAGATTTTGGTATTATAATTTTACAAAGATAATATTGAAAATAGCTTTATAAAGTACTTAGTTTTAAATTTTTTTCTATTTTAAAAAAAAGTATTTACAATTAAAAAAATAATGTTAGAATTAATAAAGAACAGAAGTTATCCATCCCTAGCTCCTTTTCTCAAATGTGTAAGAATTCGGAAAATAGTATATAATTATTTTAAACTCTTGATAGTAAGAGTTTTTTTTTTATTAATTGTTATTAAAATGATATATTAATAATAACTAGTATAATGCTACTAATTTGTACTTTAGAGAACGCATTAAGCTCTTTGAGGAATTGGGGGAATGAAATGAAGTCAAATAGAGTTTTTATTATCGAGGACTTGTTTACGCATCGTAATTTATTATCTATAGCTATACAAAATATTAGTTTACCAAATATTTCATTTACTATTTTTCCAGTTGAAAACTATATCAGCTTTTACAAAGAAATTGATGATCTTCCTATTTTAGATACTGATATTTTTATAATTGATATTGACTTAAAGTATTTTTTCAATGGTATTGATTACGCAAAAAAAATCAGAAATAAGAATTTTAATTGCTTTATCATTTTTCTTACTGCAGATGATCAACAAGGGCTTACTATTATTAATCAGCATATACACGCCACTAGCTACCTAATAAAAGATACATTTGATTTAACCTCTCTTGAAAAATTATTAACAAAAGAGTTTCTCACTATTAGAGAAACTCTTGCTAAAATCTACATAGAGCATAATAAAGAATATTTGTTCGTTCAAGCGAACGAAAATAATTTTAATATAAAAATCTCAACAATCCTTTACTTCGATACTATAAAATCAATGAAAGGTTATTTACATTTAAAAACTTTAAATCAAGACATAATTGTCAAAGCTACTATTTCTGAAATGAAACATGAGCTTAAGGATGCTAAATTTGTCGTTACCAATCTAAGATCTTTAATCATAAACATACTTACAATAGAATCCCTTTCTCCAGCAGAGGGAAAGATTACGTTCATTGATGATACTAAATTATTCGTTGGTAGGAAAATTATGAAGAAACTTAGCGAGTATATGAATTATTGAACTTAATCAGTCTCCTGTTTAACATAAATATTGACATTATGTACGAAAAATTTATGTTAATATTTTTTTATTCTAATAATTTAACTCGGACTAATTGAAGAGAGGAATTCTATGACAACATTATTTATAATTTTACTCGTTACATTGGATACATTAATCATTCATATTTTTTTAGTTAAAAATATTACAAAAACGTTTTCATCATTTATTACTTTGACTATAGCTAACTTATTAAGGTTAATAATACTCTTATACTCATATGAAATTCTACAATTAAAGTTGAATGAAATTTATCATATAATTCCCATTTTAAGCCTAATAATATGGTTTACAGAATACTTTATTCTGTATAGGTTTACAAAAAGTTATTTTCCTGCCTTACTAATCATAGTAACCAATCTCGCATTATTTCAACTTTCTTTTATATTTATGGATATGAATATTTTTTTAAACTTTTACGAAACTAATTCATACATTAGTATAAACACTTACACCCAACCTTTAATTCTTATATTTTTATTATTAATTAGTACGAAGATCAATTTAAATTATAAAATTCTATATAATCTTTTTAATTTGCAAAAAAAGTACACACTCTTTTCAATTGTCAGTTTTATTTATTTTGTGATTCTATTTATAAGTCACTCTCTTATAGTTCGAAAATTATCAAACATGGATACATTTATTTATAGTTTTCTCCTTATATATATATCCCTAGCCTTTCTTTACATTATTTTCTATCAGTACATAGTTCATTACGAGCAAAATGAGCAGTTACGAATTCAAATACAACGTGCTTTTTATAATGATGAACAAATGAAAGTTGCACAAGAATTTCGACACGATTACAAATCTATTTTAATCAGTCTATCAGACTCATTGAATCAAGAAAATTTACAGCAAGCTAGAGATCAATTAGATGAAATATTAGCTTATTCCAAGCCGATCTTAACCTCAAATCACTACAGCCATTTAGCAAAACTCAAACTTCCGACTATCCAAGATTTACTTGTTCATTTCCTACAAAATTGTGATAATCATGGTGTTAATGTTGAGTTAACTGTTAGACAAGAAATCGATAATGTCAATATAAACATTATTGATTTATCACGTTGTATTTCAATTTTATGTAATAATGCTTTTGAAGCAATTTCCAATTCTTCTGCTGACAAAATAAAGATTACATTTGATAGTACTGGCGATAGGTTTCTTTTTTCTGTTGAGAACACCATTTCAAATTCTATAAACTTAACTGAAATATTAAAAAAAGGTTATTCTTCTAAAAAACAACACCAGGGAAATGGATTAAATATTTTTATTAAAATATTGAAAAGATACAAAAACGTTCAATATTTTTTTAACATAGATAATGCTGTATTCATTGCTTCCTTTTCAGTTTCTAAGTAATTTGATTAACGTCATTTTTATATTGTGCTACCTTCTCATACACCACTTTTCTAAGAATTTCATATTTAAGAAAAAACTGCCGCACTTATTTTATGCCAGTTTCTAATATTTATAGTTGTAATTTTCGATAGGATATTCTCCTGCTTCTTTTTACTCTATTTTATTCGATTAAGACTTTTAATTTTTGATAGCTTCATAGAGACTATTTTTGGAAATAAAAATAGGATAGAAAGAATCTATCCTAAATACTTTGACTTCTAATCATTCGAAATAACTTTAATACCTCCTGATTTTGTATGGATAGTTACTTTATGTGTTGCTTCTACTTTATGTTTAAAAGAGTTATTGATTTTTCCTGTATCACTTGTAAGATCAAAGGAAATGTCTGCTTTGGCTAACTGTACCCACTTAATATCTCCTGTATCACTTTCTATTGCTGCGTCTAATGGGTATTGTTCATTCATTATAATAGTGCCTGCACTGTTTGAAATAGTTAAATGATCTTTCATATCGGTCAATACGACTTTACCATTCCCATTTTTGATCGTTGTATTCCCTTCTTGGGTATCGACGACGGTCATTCCTTCTTTATTTTGTAGTGCTAAGTGCTTGATTACACCTGATGACAAGATATTTTTCCCTTTTTCATTGGCTAACCTAACTTTGTTTCCACCAATCTCACTTACATTAATTAGACCAGTAATTGATTGTGCCTCAATATCCCCTTGCCCATCTGAAAGGATAGATTTTCCATATTGATTATCAACCGTTATGTTTGAAAAGAAATGCCGAACAAAGATATCCGCATGACGACTCTTTAAAGTGACGTTTTTACTACTAGTATCCGTTAATCGAAACTCTCCTTCGTTTATCGATACTAGTAACTTCTCGATTGCCATATGATCTAAATTAATTTCTCCCTTATTCACTTGGAGCTCCACTTGTTTTTGGCTCATTTCTTCTGGTAAATACAAAAGAATCTCTGTTTTTTTTATTTTACTTGCCCATTCAAATAGATTTTTTTGTCCTACAGTCACCTCTAAACTATCTTTCGTTTTTTTAACTAGTTTTTTTTGATCCTTCTTCATTAAATAGCCTGTCACTTCTACTTTAGGTTTCTCTTCTTTAGGAATACGAATGACACTGACATCTATCGGATTCTCACTTTTAATCTTCAATGTCTCCAATGATTCAGTTTCAACTGATATCGTTTCTTTAAAAAACTGACCTGCATAAAACCATGAATTTGTCATAAAGAGAAACAAGGTTACAAAAAAACTACATAACCCAAAAATACCGATTAACCATTTATATGTAATGAATTTGGAACTCAAAAGAAACATCGCCAATAATAAGACAGCAACTGTTAGCGGTCCCCATACTACGGTTTGCTCTTGAACACAGTAAACCACTACCACTAATAAGAAAAACACACTTAACAATACTAGGATACTGCGTGTCATCACCAATAGGATCGCTGTGATTTTTCTGTTTCTCTCTGAACGAACTTCTTTTCGCTTCAACCTATACTCTTCTTCCAACTCATCACTATCGATAACATCTTGTTTAGCCTTCATTGCCTTGTCCAAACGTTTATCTTCATAATACGCCGCAGAGATATCTTCTGGCGTTCCTAAGCTACGAATAATTTCTACATATGGCTCTCCTTCCGCTTTTCGTTCCTCGATCTCATGCATGATATCTTCTTTAATCTCTTCAAATGCCTCTTTATCTTTTTCTAAAAATTGACTTTCTAATTTTTCAAAAAATGACTTAATTTGTTCCATCATCTTCCTCCTCTTGTATTCTTCCAACATTCTCCACAAATAGACGCCACTCGTTTGTTAGTTCTGAAAGGTACGCTCTTCCCATTGGCGTAATTTGATAATACTTTCTTGCTGGACCACCTGTAGATTCCTCGAGATACGTGGTACAATACTCTTCTTTTACCAACCGTCGCAAAATAGGATAAAGTGCCCCTTCTGTTAACGGAATGTGCTTGCTGACTAACTGTGTAATCTCATATCCATACCGTGCTTTATTTTTTAATAAATATAATACACATAGCTCTAAAACACCTTTTTTGAATTGATTCGATTTCCCCATGAACCTTCTTCCTTTCCTAGTAAGTGATCATAATTGATTTTTTACTCTCTGGATTAGTTTACCTCATTTAGATCGACTTAAAAAGAAAAACTATAGATTCCATCTTAAAATAAGACGAGTCTATAGCTTTTTACATTTATTTAGTAGTTGGAACTAATTAATATTTGATTTTGAAATCAACTTTTGATTTATCCGCAAATTTCACCTCAAATTCAAACTTTTTCAATCCTGATTTTGAGGCATTTAATTTTGTCAATACATGGTCTTGAATTGACGTGCGACTCATTGTTTTTGCATCCAAACCTACAAATAGATCTTCTACTACTTTTTGTGCTGCAGCATCTTTGATTTTAGCACCTGTTTGTTTGTTTTTTACTTCTGATTTGATTCTACCGTTTGATTTCACTTCATAATCAACTTCAATGTCCCCAAGTTTTTTGTACTCAATATCAATCTCAATATCTTTTACTACTGAACTTAACACAGAATCAGATGGTGCTACTGCCTCTTCTTTATCCGTTGATTCACCCGGTGTTACAACGTCTTCTTCATCTGGTGTTACAACTTCACCAATCGTTCCAACATTTACTGTTTTGTAATTTGGCTGGTTTATAAGAACAACTTTAAATTGTAACCCTTCATTTGCAACGATATCTTTTAAAATACCTACTGTTTGATAGTTACTTGAAGAAATACGATCTGCAATACGTTTTGCTTCAGCTTCTGTATACTCTAATTTTGTCCATGTTTCTTGTTTTTTCATTGCATTATACACTGTGCTAATTGAAGTTGGTGTTAGGTTAACTCCTGTTGCTGTGTTTATGTCAGCTTTAGTAAAGCTCATCACTTTTTCATATGCTGTTTCTGATACCACCGTTGCGGCAGCTGCAGAAGTTGTATTTACAACCACCGATGCGCCGATTGTTAAAGCCATTCCTGATACTAATAATGAATTTGTAATTTTTGATAATTTCATGTGTAATTCCCTCTTTCATATTGTTGTCATTTGTTTACACCAATACTATACATTGTATAATACTGTTTGTCAACAAATATTATGAAAAGAACTTTCAAACTATATGTATACTTATTTGTACGAGTTCTATTTATGTTTGTAACTTTTGATAACCTAATATCCTGATTGTTGTTGCTTGAGTTTATTCAATCAATACTCTTAAGTTTTGATAGTTACATAAAAATAAAAAGAGTAACAAAGGTTACTCTTTCTTTTGGCATTTATTATAAACTTCAGTTATTGAAGTACTACTCAGTTCAGTTTTACTTATTTTAATTACTTCATGAGATTCAGTTAAAGATTTTGATTGGCTTTTTTGTGGTTGATTTATTAACGATAGTAAAGACTGCGGAACATATCCGTTATTATTCTCTTTACATGTTAACGCAACAATCATTTTGCCTGAGCGAATCGCTTTTTCAAAATTCATATTGTAAAACATTCCCCCATCGCATACTCTAACACCTGGAGAAATTAACATTTCTAATAGAGGAATTACTTGTAGCTTCTGGCCTGTAGTCCCATCGTCTTTAGTACTAATCCCATGTAGTGAAACTTTATTATTCTTTAAAGCCCTATAAAATTGAGTAGCTTTAAAAGAAAATTTAACGTTTCCATTTTTATCTGTTTGATTATATTTAACTCCACATAAATGCATAAAATTACCTGCTTCAAATTTAACTTTCATTTCTAATATTTTTTTAGTTTCTCTATGTTTGTATGTATAAGTGAACTCATGATTATTGAAGTTGGTGTCATAAATTAAGAAGGCCTTTTTAATTATGTCAAAATCTTTTTTTTCAATCATTAATTTCTCCTATAAATAAAGAAGCCAAGCTTAGCTTGCCTTCTTTAAAAGTCTAATATAATTCAGGTTTTTCTGTTGCTCACCAACTATTGGCCCTATGTCCAATATTATATCGAGTTTTTCTGTTGCCCGCCAACTATCGGCCATTACTTCCGATCTCAGTATTGAGTTATTATGATGCCTGACCACCAAGAAACATCTATCTGTCTCTAATAAGAGTTTATCATAGAATAGAGTTAAACTCAACAGATTTTCAATTAATTATAAACATTTTTTTTAAGTTTAGTTGCTAGTATCATACCAACTCTGATTGTGATCACCATCAATAAACCTGAACCAGTAAACTTATCCCCAATCCCAATCACTTAAATAGTTAACTAAAATAACCGAATTGACTTTCTCTGCAGAAGATCATTTTTAATCTCTGTATGTTTTAGTACACATCTCTTCCATAAACGAATGTTTTTGGTATAGGTACTTAATTGAACAAAAAGGATAGAGAAATTCTCTATCCTAAATTTATATTTTGATCAACTCTATTGATCACTAAAAAAACTTGCGACAGCAGCGTTCAAAAAATGATCAATTGCCTATGCCCTATTGAACATTGTATATAAAAATCAGATACCTTAAGCTGGTATCTGATTTTTCACTATCTTTAGAAGAGCTTTTTTTCCTTTATTTCTCCAGGATTATACATCAACATGTTTCCCCAGTAAAATGAATAGCCTGAACTACTACTATTTATTAAATAAACTGTATCCTGCTTTCTTTAATCATTAACTCAATATCGAATGGAAAGTTATCAGTAAAGTGATGTTCCACAATTATCAACGACATTGTAGGATAATTTTCTTTTATATTATTCAAAATTCTAATGCATTGCATTTCTTCAATATTTGATAAAATTTCATCCAAAATTAAAAATAATGGTTTTCTTGCCAATGCGCGAGCTAATCTAATCTTTTGTAACTCACCCGTGCTATATTCTTCTAATATATCAACGAAATAATTTAAATTATCCTTTTGAAATAATGTTTTTGAAGACAACTCTACTACCTTAAAAAGATTGAGTATCTCTTGCTCTGTAAGATTATTTTGAGTAGTTAGTTCTTCATATAAATTATTTAGAGGAAAATTTTGAGTATTTGAAACGTACAAAACTTGTCTTGGACTTAGACAAACATTATCCACCAATTTTATTAAATTATTATCTGTATCTTTCACAAAAATTTCCCCCGTATAATTGTCATATAATTGTGATATAGTCTTTAAAAATAAAGTTTTCCCACTACCATTTGCTCCATGGATACGAACCCATTTTCCACTCTTTAAATTTAAAAATATATTTTGCAAAATACTAGAATTTTTCCCGTAAATGTCTACCTTATTTAATAATACTTCATTAATTTCTAAATCTATTTTTTGTTCTAAAAAGCCTTCAGTTAAGGTAAAGTATTCGATACGCGATTTGTAAACTTTTGATATTGTTATTGTAGAAATAATAGAGATCAATGCTGTAATTGGGGAGAAGACTAGACCGCCATAAGAATTAAATACTACCAAGCTGCCAATTGTCATTTCTCCTTTAGCTACATAACTAACTCCTATTGCGAAAGGAAGAACTGATGCGATAGTTACAATGACTCCGGCAATAATATTTACAAAATTATGATAAATTGAGGTTCTAACATTTAAATTTTTGCTTTTTTTAATTAACGAAGTAAAGTTTTGTAAAATCTTTGATGAAAATTTATATATTGAAATTACTTCTGTATTAGAATTGGCATTGTTTACGGCAGCAATTAACTCATCTTTTATTTGTTGTTGTCTTTCACTAAATATTTTTAATTTTGAACTTATATAAACAATCCAAATTGTGTATATAGGTACAAATGAAAATATAATTATTGATAGTTTCCAGTTCAAATTTATCATAATTATCATGTAGGCAACTACTGTTATCGAATTTTTAACTACTGTACTGATTATTAGTTCAATACTAGAAACATACATTTCTGTGTCATTAAGAATTACTGTACTTAATGAATCTTTTCTAATATCACTTACATACAAACTATTTTTAAAAATTCTTTCTCTAATTTTAAATAGAAACTGTTGAAAAAAATTAGCAGCTATTTTTATGCTTAATCTTCCGATAAATATCTGAAATATGACTATTAAAAATATCATTACTAAATAATTATTAACTTGTGTATATTTCTCACCAATCAGTACATCATCTATTAGATATTTTGATAAATAAGGAACAGGTATTGAAATAATAACATCTAAAAATAAACAAATAAGTAGCACGATAAAAGAAGGCTTATTGTGCTTTATGTATTCGTTCGTTTAAACCACCCTCCTATAATGGACTCAATCACACTCTTAGTAATAGCAAATCTTACAGGTTAAAAAGTGCTAGAATAAATAAAAGAATACCTATAATTAAACATAAAACTCCCGAAATAGTTCCTAATCTCTGTGGGTTGCTTGTATTATTGCTTATTAAATTGGATAAAAAATAGGTTTTCTTTACAAGCATTAAAAAAGCAGATATTAAAAACATAAAACTCAAAATATAAAATGTTATATTTGGTTTTATGTAATTATTCATATCTAGGAAAACTACTCCAACTACAATAATTATAAATAAACCTTTCAATATATTTTCTTTAATTTTCATATTTCTCTCCTAATAAACTATTTTAGTAAGCGGAGTAAAAATTTACTCCGCTCAAAATCGATATTATTAAAATTAATCTGTTTCATTACAATGAGATTTCTAATTTTTGATTTAGACTATTTGAATTTACCACTTTTCCTCCAAATTCTTCTAATAGCTGTCCATAACAGTCAATAGCTTCTCCGACAAGTTGGACATCTGCTAAAACACTTAGCGCTGTTATCAAAGATTTCTGATCGCCATTAAATGATAACTTAGTTAACATCGTACTTCTTCCAGCCCCCCAAAATTTGGTTGTAGCTGTCATGTACCTATTTGAGACACTTACTACTTCTGTGTATAAGGCTGCAGCTACTGCTAATATACCTGCTACACCATATGCTGCTACTGCCAATACACCTCTTGGGGTGGGCTCTTTTTTTTCTGATTCTTCAGATAGATATATATCTTTCACAAAATTATTTTGCAAAAATAGTAAATTAGAAATTGCCTTAGCATCTTTTTCTTTAATTGATTTTAATAGCAATTCATCATTCATCCAATTTAAAACTCTCAATTCTGGAGTTCTAAATTCACTACTTTCTTCAACATATTTTTTTTGGGCTTCTTTATCTTTCATTAAAACATCAACAAATTTTTCTGATTCCTTTTGATACTCGTCATTAATAGGGATTTGAAATATATTTTTCATATTATTTCTCCTTCATTCATTTTTTGATAATATAATTTTAAATAATATCGATTCAAAATATTAAGGGTATTTTCTTTGTTCAAATATCGAAGAATAGCTTGTTGTAATCTGCTACTTTTGTATATTTCAGCACAGTATTCACACGTATGAATAAAATGCTCATTTTCTATTATACTACTGTCAAATTTTAATATCGTATTGTAAATGAATCTCGGACCATCAACCCATATCCATATTTTTAATAAATCTGAAGTTTGTTTATCCATCATTTCTTTAATAGATAAATCTGGATATAAATAAGAGAGGTTCATTGCAGGTATTTCTTTCTGAGTTAGACCACAACAAGCTGCAATTCCACCTGTTTCATCTAAACCTATATAATTAAGTATCGTATCGCAACCTTCAACTGTAGAGTCTACATTGACTGAATGGTGAGTGAAATCTTTCATTTCATGGATAGAAACCCAAGGAGAACTTAAAACTTGCAAAGTTTGCTTATTTTCTAAACCATCATAAATATTTTTAACCCTAATATCATTAATAAAATCAGACATAGTAAATTCTGCTCCATCAAACGTTTCAACATTTACAACAGTCAAAAGATTTCTTTTCGTTGTAGCCAAGCATCCGTTAATAATAGTATCTATCTCCACCCACTCCTGGTGATTGTCTCCGGTAGAAAAATTTATTTCTGATAATCCTGATTTAATTAATCTATCAACCATTCTCTCTGCACTTTTTTTACTTTTTGCCCACCATCCATTAGTTACAATTCTAGTTCTTAACCCTTTTGATGTTGCGTATTCTATAGCATTAAACAGTGCTTTTCCTAGTAATGTTGCTTCCCCTCCAGTGAAAACTATTATTTGAACCGTTTCTATTGTAGATTTAATTTCATCAATAAAATCCTTTATTTGTTCAATAGTGAGCATGTTTTTATTAGTAGGATTACATAAAAAACAACATTCTTGACATGCTGCTGTACACTTATCAGTGGTAATAACTGCCGCAGATGTTATAATTGGACTATTCAAACTACTATCTCCTTCCGATAATATATCACTTTATATAGATATTAACATACTAAAAGCTATTTTTAAACACAAAAAGTTAAGTACTTAATAAGGGGGAATCAACTTGTATGAAAAAGATTAAAGTAATTACACTTTTATCAATTGTTTCGACAATTTTTCCAATTCCTATAGGATTAATACTTTGGGAAAAATTACCTTCTAAAATCCCTACACATTTCAATAAAAACTATGCACCAGATGGCTGGAGTACAAAAACATCTGTCGTTTTTGAACTACCTTTGATCTTACTTTTTTTTCAATTAGCGCTTCTCTTTTTTATTATCAGTAATAGTCAAGATATAAATAAAGAAGTGGAAAATAGTGGGAAATATCTTTTAGTAGTTTGGATTTTTCCTATCCTTTCCCTTTTAGTAAATGGTTTTTTTCTATTTAAATCTTTTTTATAAACTTTTAAAAAAAAGTAAATACTCAATAATAAGGTATTTACTCTGAATAAGTTACAATTATTTGAACAAGACATACTTGATGTCTATGTTCAATAAACATGAATTTTTCAATTTCAATTTTTATTTTAGAATAACTCAATCCTTATTTCTACTATTTTCAGTTATACTTACATTTTACAAAATGTAGTTAGTTTCCAATTAAAATTAACGATATAAACCTAATAGTATCAGCCTCCGGCTAGGTTTAAATTTGCCTATACTCTAATTTTACATTAAGAGGATAAAATATAAGGATAATATTTATCCTCTTAAATGTTATGATCGAGATTTCACTTTTTGAATTTCTTTTAGCTCGTTCCTCAATTCTCTAATTTCTGATTCTAATTGAAGTTGCCAACTAAGATATCCCTTTCGGATACATTCTTTGTCAATTTCCTTTTTATTTGGCGGGATTTTTTCCTCGATAAATTGCGGTCAGAGAAAATACTAATAATTTTGTTTAAGTTAAGTGTCCAGAAAATGTTCATTTTCTGGACACTTAGTTTTTACTTCAGTATAACTTTAATTGCAAATCCATCTTCTAATTTAATTAATTTTGAACTTGTACATAATGATATTAATTGTAATAATTACTGCGGAGTGGACAGTAAATCACTTTCGTAGAACCATTGATCTGATTCTTGAACCTTATATATTCTGATACTATTCCATTCTTTTTTAATATATCTCATATCTTCAATCATTAATTCTCTTTCTCGATCTTCTTTACTGATGTCTTTCCCACCGTAATAGAAATAAGCAGATTCTTTAATTTGCACAGAAGTATCTGTAGGTATAATTTTATACGGGCTCGTTTGTACTTCTAAATCTCCCTCATAAAACCATCTATTTAATCCTTGAACTTTATATATTCTGATACTATCCCATTTTTTTCTAATATCTCTAACATTTTCGATCACATACCCTTTATTTTTATCCTCTGAACTAATAGCCTTTCCATCTGAATCAAGTGCAGCATTTTGTTTTAAGACAACACTTGTTCCATTTTTTAAGTAAGGATAAGGACTAGTTTGTATCGCTACATCACCTTCATAAAGTAACTTATTTGATCCTTTAATAGTATATGCTCTTAAACTACCATATTTTTCTGGGATATCTTTATAACCAGTTATAATATACCCATTCATTTTATCGGCACTTGTTATAGCTGTTCCATCATAAAACACAGCAGCTTTATCTTTTATCATAATACTTGTTTCATTAGGAATAAGAGGAAAATTTTCTGTTTTTATATCTTTAAAATGTATATATCCATCTACAGCATTTTTATTAATCCAACGTGAGTTATAATTACCATTATAATCATAGTTATACTCCTCAATAAGTACTCTATTCCCATCTACAGCTGCTACCCAAG
>DWQL01000043.1:0-26502 GCA_018231265.1 Noctuana haematospila | reverse complement strand
GGCGCGGCGCCGCGCCGGCCGCCTGCAGCACCACGCGGTGCCCGTTGGGCGTCACGGCGTCCAGCAGCACGGCCGTCGGTGCGCCCTCCGCGCCCTCGCCGCCCTCGCCGCTCCCGTCTCCGCCCCCGCCCCCGCCAGGCTCCTCGTGTGCGCGCCGATGCCGCCGCCACGCGTGCTGAATCAGTCTCGCGCAGTACTCCTCGCGCTGCCGCCACAGCGTCGACGACACCGGCTCGTAGCCCGCTTCATCCGGCCGCCCGACCTCCAGGTCACCGGTCTCCTCTATTGGGTTGCCTTTCCGCGCAAAGAAGTCCTTAGTTAACGCGTCCAAGATGTCCACGCAGAACATCATGTCGCCACGGCATATCGGTATATCCATCGATATGATCTTATACTTGTTAGGTTTGTGAATCTGTAGGGGCGGCTCGAGAACGTCGAGGAAGTCGGATAGTTGATCGTAGCGTATGTACTGAGTACCGTCAGGATCAAACCTCTGCCAGATCTCGTAATACATATCGTAGTCGTCGTCTGTTAGGCCTTCTTGGACGTCTTCAGTCGCCTGAAAATCAAGATAACGTCCAAGTTAATAAATAAAAACTTCAGTGATTACATTTTTGACAAATAGCCAACAATAGTTTTTCATACCTGTGAATAGTTCTCGAGGATGACGGCAATGTACATGTTAATGACTATGAGGAAAGAAATAACAAGGTAGGACAGCAGGTACGTGATGCCGATGGTCGCGGAGCCGCAGTTTCCTGGCGAACCGCGCTCATTGTCTGGCAAATCACATTCTTCTTCGTTTATTATACCGTCTAATACACCATCCCATCCTGCTGACGTAGACATCTAAATAACAAATAATTTACCGTCAGCAAAAATGTCTTAAATAACAACTCATAAATTCATTAATGAAAAAGTAAAATTTGTGGTGCCAGAAACAGTTATACAAAAAGTTTACCTGAAATAGTAGGATCATACTCTGCACGAAGGTCTTAAAATTATACACGTCGTCAAGGCCACCTTTATTTTTGACGTGCATGAAAAACGACATTCCAAATATAGCGAAGATAAACATAACGAGGAATAACAATAGACAAATATTGAAGAGAGCTGGCAGTGACATGGCCAATGCGAATAATAGGGTCCGAATACCCTTTGCACCTTTCACGAGCCGAAGTACTCGACCTACTTTTGCTACTCTCACTACTCTCAACAATGTTGGTGATACAAAATATTTTTCTATAATATCACTTAACACCAAACCTGTAAAGATACAAAGTCAGTTAATAAATCGAATATTATAAAACGTTATAAACCTTTAATAAATTTAATGTAATGAAAAATGAATGAATAACTTCGTTAAACTTACTGAGAATTGAGAACATCACAACGACGAAATCGAAAAGATTCCACGGTTCTACAAAATAGTGATATCGTAATGCGAATATTTTCAAGAGGCACTCGGAACTAAATATCACTATAAATATCATATTTAGATAGTCAAGAACAGCACTAAAAGTGTCCGACTGCTGGTAATGATCGAGCGTCATGGTCAACATGTTGAGTCCTATAAACAACATGATGATCATGTCAAACTTCTTGTCCGTCACTATCTCAAACACTATTGCTTGCGGACGCCACTGTAAAGAACAATTAAGAGAAGTCAGAGACTGGCGTTTTCACTTAATACAAACTTATTAAAAACATGACTTACTTTAGGTCTTGGGATGGCTTTCAAAGGCTTTTTCGAACCCATTTTCTTCATGGCATTGTAATACTTTTTCTGGTCTTCTGTCATGAACATTTCGAGACTTCCTCCTGCTTTCTTCTTCTGTTCGTTGAAATTGTCAATGATCACACCGATGAATAGATTGAGAGTGAAGAATGATCCAAAGATAATGAAAAAAACGAAATAGAGGTACATGTATATATTCGTCTCTCGTATTGGTTGTCGCCCCACCTAAGAAGAAATAGTACACTTCAAATTATATTATTGCACATAGAGATATGGATTAAGGTTCGTTTTGCTATGGATCTTGGTAATATCCGGACTTAGTTGAATAAGTACCTCTCTAGAATCAATAGCATCATTCATGATTTGTATCCAGCCCTTGAATGTTGCTACTTGAAATAGGCACAAGTAGGCTTTACCAACATGATCGAAATTCATTGGTGAATTTTCCCAAGTGTAATTTTCCAATATGCAGGCATTTCGGTCTGGTATGATTTCGTGGCTTAGGGTTGTATGGTTCATGTCAACGCACTGTAATCAAGGGAATATTTATATTAACACAAAGAATATTTCTTTATTTAAATATTAACACAACACATATTTGTTGATTCATTAGAAAATTTAAGTAGTTTGGTACAGTATTACTGACCTTGAAATATTTCCCGGCGAATAGTTGCACACCCATAATGGCAAAGATGAGCCAGAAGATGAGACACACGAGCAGCACATTGAAGATAGATGGTATAGCTTGTACTAAAGCGTTCACGACCACCTGTTTATTCATATGAATTGTTAGCGTGTTGTTTAATTAGGAAGAACGAGTATTAAATAATGTCAAATTAAGTAAATGAAAAAATTGTTGTAGGTATATGATTTATTATTTAAATTACGATGGAATTCATTGTTTTGATACGATACTCAATAAAAAGATATTAATATACTTTTGTAAAACTTTGTGATTTTACAGGTTTTTCATTTAAGAATTATCTATTATGACCGAGTGTAACATTAATATTATTAGGTACTTATAGTAGATATTTAAGTAAATAAAATTATAATCATGATTACTTATATCACACGGATGCATGCCAAAACAGTTACACTAACATTTATACTTAACATCTAAAAGCTACTAACATTTATACTTTTACATCTAAAAGCTGGATTTTACTTAGACTTACCATTTTACATTTTATTCGTATCATAAACCATCCAAAATGCCACTAGGACTAAACATGCCACTGTTGAATAGATCTTACCATGTAGATGCAAGAAGATAATTCTAAAGTGCGGAATCTATAAGTACATTCAAGATAGCTAAGATGAATAACTAAACTAGCTAAAAATCCAAGAGAAAAGAAGACCAAACATAACAATGATTTTCTGCCAATATGAACCTGCTCCAACAGCATAAGAGAGAACGTAACAACTCGTGATGATACTAAGCCATTCATGGGTGCCACCGAAGTCATCAAATGAGTTACTATTTTATTAAAATTATTATCGACTAGCGTCAATGAGTAATAAGAATTTTAGAAAATGATTTTAAGTTTGTAATGCAGAACAAAGAGGGGCGCTTAAGACAGTTCTGAATAGATGTTTGTAGTGAGAGAGTGACGATGTAGAAATGTAAGTGTGAGGTATGGAGCGGTGTGTGGCGAGCTCAGCAGGGCGCTACGTACCCTCATGCCCTGCATGCGGCTCATGGCTCTGAGCGGTCGAAGGGCGCGGAGCGTTCTCATGGTTTTGAACGCTTGGATGCCTCCGGCGCCACAAAGCGCCGCTACGAAGTTTATAAGCGAGACCTGATAAAATTAACAGTCACACACTGAGATAAATACATAACAATTTACACATAGTAGTTGCTCTCCATGTTGACACGACACGTTTCACTAAACGTCTAGATATCAGTTATTGAAACAAGTCACGATTGATTGATATCTAACACCAGACACTACCTAAAGATTACTGATGTAGATGCATAAAAAATTAGAGAAGACGAATAATCAACCATATACTATTACAATAGAATTAGGACTAACACGTCCCGAAGAATAAAAGACCAACCACACTGCCTACCTCAAAACCTAATTAATTGTAAACTAAGGTATTTATAGATTTATTAATTATGATAAATAAGACTACATCGAAGAATTCATCTGACACGGAATTCTTTGGTGTATTGCTAAACATTCAAATAAGTATGTTACACAAAAATAGCGTAGCCGTAAGGTAAATATTTTAAACGACATCAATAGCATTCAACGAAGATAGTGTGCCATTATCACTTTAGGAATAAATATTACACTTGCATATTAGACAAGTTTAAAGCAGCACTCGCCAAGATTACAAATAGCGCAAGGATAGTCATTATAACATGCACATTAAAAGTGACGGGATAAAAATATCTGATGTGGTTTCGGTCGGAAACAAATAGATTGCTAAAGGAAGTGTAGGATAAAGAGAACATAGATAGAAGCAATATCCATAAACAGAACAAGACGACATCGAGATCTCGGGGCAGCGGGGCGTATCGCTCGCAGCCTCTGCAATGACATCGAACAGTCAAAGCTTTACAGTAGTCACATTGCCCATCGATTTGGTAAGCGTTGTGTGATAAAATGTTAAAGACCAATTAGTAATGAATAATAACGTGTTATGAAATATTTACTCAATATTCTTTTTAATAATATTTATGTCCAGATTTTTCAACTCGACCATTCACTACTATGATATTAGTAATAATTATGATTTCGATGGGCAACGCAACTGGTCGCCACAAGAGCGCCACAAGTACTTGCAGCGCGTACTCACGCGCATGCCCTCCCATCTTGAGACTGCGCGGAGCGGTCGCAGCGCGCGCAAAGTGCGCATCGAGCGGAAGGCTGGGATGTCGTCTGCGCCCGCCATCACCGCTCCGTGGTTAACGAGCGACAACTAATTCGACACCACTCGTCATTTAGATACTCGATAAATAATATTTATAACCATAGACTATGTTAATTTCCATTATGATATAGGTATTCTTTATGTAAAAAATGGAGATTCGATTACGATAACAGTTTACATAAATAGTTCAAAAAAACACTAGAAAATACGAAAATTTTCTTCGGTTTCGAAATTTTTTATCCCGTTTTCTCTGGGTATTGTGAATTTCTTTTAAATAGTAAATAGTTACAACGTATAAACTGAAGAGTAAGTCGGTATATTTATTGTTTACTGCTTTATAATTTTGATAGATTTAACGTAGATTGCTTTCAAGCTTTTACGAAACACTTTACTTCACTTAACAAAAAGTTAACAAATAGAGATAAAGATAAAAAAAATGGTTACCATAACGATGATAAAATCCAGCCAGCACCATGCATTCGTGAAATATTTTTGGAAACCAAGAGCGAGCCACTTGATCAACATCTCGATGAAGAATATAACGGTAAAGATACGATCCATATAATACAAAATGTCTTGGAGAATGGGCCTATGTGGTAAATGTACATCTTCTAACGCCTGAAAGTAGATGTTAATATTGTTAAACGGTCAGGCAATAGTAAAATAAATTATATAATTGAATCTAGTGAGTAAACGTACCAATGCCAAACTACTGAGCAAGATCATAGTAATCACAGCCGTTTCAAAATAGGTATTTTCTATTAATCGGAAGGTTTTCAGTCGAAGCATAGCCCAACCCTGCCAGAAGGGTGATTCATCATCGCCAGCTAAAAAGGGGAACCGTGCGTAGCAGGGCTCGGGGCAACAGTCTGCAGGCGTATCGTCCACCACATCCTCGTCAGCAGCAGCTATGATGTCATGTTTCCCTAAACCGTCTAATTTATCCTCTTCTTCTTCAGCCATTTCTGATGGATAGAAAAATGTAGATACATGAAGAACTTTAAATCTTTTTTTATAATATGAAAAATAATATAATATATAATATAAATGAAAATATTGCACGAAACGGAGTCTGGGAGTGGCATAGTTAAAGTTTATGAAGATAGAAAGTTTTCCAAATTTCATTGAAAATAAAGACTGACGGTTACAAACGAAACAAATTAAAAAATATATATCTTTTGTGTTTCAAAACAGATTAACTCAATGAATAAAGGTCAACTTTTGGTCTCTATATATTATATCCCCTATACCAGATACCAATTTTTTGCAAATTACTATTTTTGTACCTTCTTCTAGTCCTAGTTCTTCCTTGCTGGTATCTTTCTTTTCTTCGCCGTCGATTGTATCTGCTGAACCTTTATGACTTTCATCCTTGAAAGACCTAATCTTGTGACTGCCGTATGATTTTTGACTTATCGTATCGTCATCCTGTAAGTATGTAAAAGCGAGTCGTTAAAAATAAAATTGTAGTGATCCTTTTTTGTTGGCAGTTGAGACTTTCTAAGATATTATTACCTGAATAGGATATCCATGATGATTAAGATCACAATTTATCCTGTTATCTGTGTGATTATCGGTTATGGCGTTAATGTTATTCATAAGAATTTTTCCCTTCTTGTACTTATTGTCTCCTGAAATTAAATTTAGTTATATTAATACTGGGATATTCCAAATGTATTAAGATATATTATTATTTTAATATTCATACCAGGTATCGTGAATTCCATGCCGTCACCGATCGCCACTTCAACTTGGTCCTTAAGCTTCTTGTCCTTGTAGAGTACACCATCATCAAGGTCTGTTCCTAGCTCCAATTCGTTGTCGACTCGCTCTGAGGAGACACAGCGACCACACAAAGCCGCTTTTAAGCCTACTTGTCGTGCGGTTTGTCCCACCGTGCGTCGACACCAGCACCCAAGCATAGAAATCAGACCAGGACGAATTCGTTTAGCAATGCGTTTTTGATAATCACCCTTAATAGGACACAACTCCTTTTGTTGATTTGAATCGAATTAAAAACCTGCATAACTTATATAACTGACGTTAATTTAGATAAGAAATATTTGCTATGCTTGTATAACATTTAATTTAAGATAAAAAAATGAATATTACCTATGTATCAATAACTTGAAAGAACTGAAATTTACAAATCAATAGAAAAATAATGAACATAATAATACCAGCGAAATAAAATCATTTTTAGTTCTGGATTTAACAATGTCAAAAATAAAAATTATAACGTATAGAAATTACAGTAGCTCCAAATGTAATTAAAAAACTCGAAACCGAGCAGTTTACCGGAACAACGATGGCCTTTAACTTTTTTTGTACATTTGTTTTCAATGTCCGTAGAACGTAGTTTCTAAATCATATCAAATAAATGCTCTCAAGTCCTTTTTTTATAGGAAATTTAATAAACCAATAAAACTTATGGTTTAAAGAAAATTATGAATTCATTTTAAATTTATGACTGAACTAAGACAATGTATTAAATTCGATGTAGCTAAAGCTTAACTAGTCACAATATAAATTAAAGTAATAACACGAGACGACGAAGTTTTTATGTAAAACGTATACCATACCTACCTATCTTAATTTAATTGTTTTAAGTAAGTACATTACTAATAACATAATTTATACATGTACATGCACAAACACAACATATAAAGCACACAGTAATTAAAAGCGATACAATTACATCAAGCTTCGAATAAACCACAATGTCATATAAGCTAGGACAGATTTTAATTAATGAAGGTACAAATATGAACACAACGGAAGGAGCGAGAGTGTATCAATGAGGAATCGAATCTAAAACACGACAGGTCTGGAAGATCTACACTTGACTGCTAGGGTACAAGCAACGCAGAGTGTACAAATATTACTCGATAGAGGGTCAATATATTTCACAACACACAAAAATCATGCTGGGTAGGTGATAAATACTTTAGATTTGTAAACTGTGACTGTAGATACATTCATAGTTTGTCACCACACCATGCTACAATCACAAGACTTCCACTTCGACAGAGATAGAGTCGTTAACAGTAAATTAATATGGATTCGGTACATTAACATATTTTTTTAGTTTTCGTTTAAAATGTTTAAATCATTTTGTGTTTTTATATGGATTATAATGGTCTGCAACTCACTGCCTTTCACGGGTCTCTCCCCGTACCCGGGGAAAGCCATACTCCATCATAAAGCTCCATTACAGATTGATGGACATTTATAGGGATTATAATAGATACCTTAAAGATGTGGGTAATAATAATACTCATGATTTAATATTTGACAACATTTAACGTCACACTTTACACAAAGACATGCCACAACAATCGGGCCATACGATACGACACACATCTTACCGGGTGCATGTATTGCTATCTGGTTGGTCAGTTTATTCTTCACCAGTTTGAGTATATCTGCAACGTTCCGTTTAACCCAGTCTATAAATCTGGATATTCTGTTAAATGCCTCCGCTATCTTGTTCGTGTCTTGGTCAGCGGTTGGCGATGATAAACTTGATGAACCAAAATTTGACAGTAACAGGGCCAAGAAGAGGTTGAGTACCTAAAATATTATATAGACGTTTTTAGTTAACAAAAACAAAATCATCATTAATAATTTAGGAAAAGTGCAATTAACGAAACAAGCACCTCAAGGACCAGTCACAGAACCAGGGTGTGGGACCATTACCCCCACCCTGACTCAAAGCCAATCAAGAAATTTTGATCAATTTCAAAGGGTAAAATCAACTACAAGTTCCTCCCCTCACACAGCTAGGCGAATCATCTAAGAGCTCACGTGAACCAGATCCATGAATGTGTTTGAAGAAAAGTGTGGCTATGAAGAGTAAAGACATCTAGACAGTTGGTAGGTACTTATAAAAGTTAAAGATACTGACCACAAGATTGCCAATGACCACGGTCGCCAGGAAGAACGGAATGCAAGACACGTCACCAACGAGCATACAGTCCCACATACTCTCTATCCATTCTCCACAGAGCACACGGAACACTATCATAAAACTGTGCATGAAGTCCGTGAAATTCCACCGAGGTAGATCGCCATCGGGGAAGCGGTCTACGTAATCTGTTTAAGTAATAATAAATTTATTAATATAGGTACCACATCTTGTAAACATTTAAGCATTTTTTACTAAAAACAAAAAAGCATTTGAATATTTTAGGACAATCACAAATTTATTTATTTTCGTTTAAGTTGCTGTTTACAAACAAATACAATAATAATAGCAAAAAACATTTTGAGTGTAAAAGAAATGTTTTCAAAGCAAATTAATTTAATTAACAGATTTTATGAGAGGTATAACTTTTCTTCTATGAGAGGTATTCTTTAAAGTAGGTTGTTATGGCAAGATTGTACATAAGGTACCAATTGGTTAAAGACAGTACATTGCTCAATTGTAATAATTTTGAAAAGTGCAAAAAAATAATCAAGTTCTCATTAATAAGTATATTAATTTTTTTTATTATATGTGCAGCGGGGATTTCATTTATAGTATTTATTACGTATCTAATAATAAAATACAATAAAACACCGTAATTTTTTAATTTTCTCCTATAAAAGTTGAAAACTTTCGAAAGTTGCTAAGTTATGTTGTTTCTTCTACAGCAACTTTTTGCTCACTATCTATTAACTTTTATTATCTATCAATAATAATTATTAATACTCTTCAGAGTTGAATTTTGAGTTCCTATTAACATGGATTTCAAATTTTGCAGTTTTTAGTATCTGCTTACCTACTCTATGAAATCCCCACAGCAAAATTATTACATATGTATAGTGGAATAGTGGATAAAATAAGCAAGCTGATTACGATACAAAGACTACTATGAGTATTACATGCACATAATAACTAAGTAATAAATTATCCAGTTCAAAAACTAAAAGAAAATACAATTCGGACAAACACAAATTAGCTTCATGCAAGCAATTACAGGCACAGGTACTTTAATAAGACAAGACAGTAAAGTTTAATGAAACAATTTTATTATCAATTGGTTATAGGAAAATTTCTTATATGCCTATTATGCTAAAAGGGAAAAGTTTGTCAGAAAGCTGGCTAAAAGTGTTTCACAAGTGAGGCGCCTTGCGGGGGTTTTAAATAATAACTTTAACTGTTGATATACTTAAGGGTATAGGCTCACTTGGAAGGGTCACATCGATTCTTGCCAATCGTCTAACGGACATGAGCATAACAGTGTGACGCACATCAACACAATGGTCACTATTTGAACAAGACGGCAGGCCCGGCCGCGGCTGCCTCAAAACGAGCGGTACAATGTCCACAACTCATATAATAGTAATACAATAAAAACTATGAGCTTTAAACCATTAAAATAAATGGTGTCTCTATATCTACCTACACAGGTAGAAAATTATAAAGTACTCTGCAATCTTTATTCCATACACTGTGTTACCCGTTTTGAACTAGCCACAAAATGTAGAAAGATTGTTTGCGTTACATATTTAACATAGCATTCATTATTGTTTGAATACTTTCTTCACTTTGTCAGTGAATATATTTCAGGTTTATACAACTTTTTATTAATTTACCCTTATTTATAATCCTGGTCGCATCATAGGTAACTGGTTTTTGCATTGTGTTCCGTTCTAGTAACTTTCTTTAGCTCTTTGTAAGTATCAGGTACCTACTGAGCTTTCGCAATGCGTGCAGGACGTCTTTAATTTTGTCACATCAGATAGGTATCTGCAGCAACTTTGAAATAGATTCACTGATGGACCGAGCCGGCCGCTAAACATTAACTTCCAATCAGACACCAACGAACATGCAACACCATCCCACCAATTCCACTTACCCACATAATTTTTCCCGAATAGTTGCATACCCATCACGGCAAATATGAAAATAATGATGCACAATACGAAGGTCAGGTTGCCCAAGGCACCCATCGTCCTACCCATTATAGAGATGAGTAAATTAAGTGTCGGCCACGACTTTGCCAATTTGAATACTCGAAGCTGCAAGTACAAATTGTGAAACAAGGCGTCACACAAGCTCTCTTACCGGCGCGTCACCTATGCTACTGCGGCACCCTCCTCTATCGATCCAAAATCACTCATACTATTGGATCAATTATAAGGAACTAGTCTCACTAAACACTATCGCACACCAAACCTTACTGGGGAAGGAATATCACACAATGTATCTATGAATTACAGTAAGAAGAGTGATTCTAGATCTGCTTATGTACTAAAATTAGCAAATGTGTGCTTGAGTAACCTATAACAAAATGTGCATTGATTGATTTATTTCTGTATGAGTGGGATATATGTTTAACTTTAACTTTGTGAGAGCTTTTGCATCGTTCAAGTTGAATTTGTATAAGTATAATGTTTGACATCTATATGTTCACGCCTGGTCACTTCTCCAATGACGGCGGACTACATAGATCCCATCAGTAAAGACCTGATGCGAAATACCCTTCAAAGCAAAGCTGTATGTCAAACTATGTTACTTGATGCAAAGCTAAGTTTATGATCGTAAGCTGCGTGTTATAGCTTTATAACGTGTTTCGACTCAGGCCCATTCGAGTGGCGGAGCCAAGTTCCGTGTTATAAAGCCACAGCGTGGACCCACGGTCCATCATGAAATAATCAATCAAAGCCCTGTGTAAGATATTCGGGAGTGGAAAGCTGATAAATCACAAGCGTTAATTTCTTAGAGATGCTAAATTTTCTTTCAAATAGAACCTGTGTAGTTTTTCCCAAACAACTGCATCCCCATCACCGCAAATATGAATATAATGATGCAAAGTACAAAGGTCAAGTTCCCTAAAGCTCCCACGGTCCTACCCATAATGGATATTATAAGGTTTAGCGCCGGCCAAGACTTAGCCAGTTTAAATACACGCAGCTGAAAATGTTCACATAAATATATATTTGTCACGTATACAACTGTGATGTGTAGCTATGTCATAGAATTGTGAATACAATGTTAATTGTGAGAGAAAATAATTATGTTATGCAATATTTATATACGATAAACATATAAATATATACATTATACCTTAAACAGTCCATGTTCTTGTCTACGATATTCGTGTTACATGTTAAAGTATTAGTAGCTATGTATGTTACTTATTCATATAAACTTAAAGATAATTTCATTAATTTTCGTAATAAGTTAATACAGTATTATTAAATCAATAAAAGTCAATGACAACATTGAAACTTACCAATCGAAAAGAACGCAATACAGACAAACCCTGAACACCTTCAAGTCCCAATTCCAATAGTGATAAGGCCACGATGATAAAGTCAAAAATATTCCAACCTTCTTGAAAATAGTACTTTGGACTCATTGCTATTAACTTAAGAGTAGCTTCTATACCAAATGTAGCCGTGAAAAACTGAAAAAGAAACGTGCAGTTTTAGATTTCACAATTTATTGCAAATTGTTTAATTTTAAAAAGTGAACAATGCTTACATAATTTCCGCTTTTGAGTGCCTTCTCCATATCTCTGTCCATATCGTGATGGTCCAAGGCCATGAACAGGGTGTTTACGACGATGCAAAGCGTTATGAATAGTTCCACGAAAGGGTCGAATACCAGTAGTGCCACATATTTCTGAAACTCCAGCCACAACCAACAGCAATCCCACACACAGAACAAGTCTATTCCCTTCATAAGGCATTCGAGAAGCTTCTCTTTGAACGTGGGTCCATCCTCATCATCTTCCGCTGTTGGGAAGTAGTATACTGACACTGTTGTGCAGTTTACCGGGTTGCGTGTGTGTGTGTTGCAGAGAGAGGAGAAATAATTTTGTTAGTATTCGCTCATTATTTTTTTTCTACTCTTATATTGGCCCGAGAAATTATGGTGTAACTATTTAAATAACAGAATTAATGAAAGTATAAAAATATAAAGTTTAAAATTTGATTATGAATTTGAAAAGTAAGGTTAAGAATATCGGAGCCAATATGTAGATCGGTAGAATCGTAAATCCAATATTCATATTTTTTGAATTTTACTGGCTGTCATTTATCTTTGAGGGGCACGTGGATCCGTGGCTGACGTCAGTAATCTAGAACACTGCACACGCATAACGCTCAGTCTATAATGTGCCAGGTAACAACACTGTGCTTTTCAAACCAAACCATTAGCAGGTGGTGGCTTCATACGTGGTTGAATGTAAAACTGCATCACAACTTTTCACTTATCTATGCAAAGGCAAGTATGAAAGCGATGATGCAATTTGAACTTTATCAAACATTTTAGAGGGACCAAAAAATATGAATATCGTGATTTCAAAATTAGCACGTGACAAAAGCAAGCACTAACTTGTCTATTGCCTACTCTATAATTTTTGCATCGGGTTCCAAATCTTTCTAAAGTAAATTACTATCACTTATGGATTACAGGCTATTTAATAGGTACTAAGTTTACGCTTATGATACTTAACAACGCTATAGAACATGAATAAAAAACATGAAAAGGACAAGCATGCAACGTGAGTAATGTCAAAAAAAATAAAGAAACGATAATAGGAGCTTATTAGTAGTAGAAAAAAAGGATTGAAAAAAAATTTATTATATTACTTTGTTTATACTTTATTTGTTACAATGGGCTAACTGAAAATGTGGTATATATTTGGGTTTCACACAATGCATAATTTCTGTCAGTGTTGTGAATCAGCCGAATTTGCAATGTACTCGTACTTGTTAAAGCAAGGCATGTAGGCTAACTAAATATTGCGTCCTAGGTTGCTGTGTTACTAAGAAAAATGTCATTGTTTAACATTAAAGTCTAAGAATTTAACTTAAAAATATGCTGAAACAAGTGTAGCGTAAGATTCAGAAAGAAGTTTTATTTCGTTTAAAAGAAAAGTTTATTTCCTTTATGCGTGGATCATTTTTCTTAGCATAAGTTGTATTGCTAGTGCATCAATTACACATCTCTTGCAAATTTAACAATAAATGACACCCACATAATGGTTAATTTTGCCAATTATGCCTTTTTATCGCATAATGAGCAAATACCTGTTTCGTGTTGTACTGTGAGTGTTGTGTGACGTAAATAATAACAAATTTAATTCAGTAGATTATGTGTTGTAATATTGTTATAATGTAGTGTAACATAGAACTGTAGGTATTCGTATTTTATAGTGACACATGTATATTAAGTATTTCATATCGTTTTAAAATAGGAAACTGAATTTTTTTACAAAATTTAAATCAGTTCATCGAAAAACCAAATGAAATAAGAAAATGTGAAATGCAGCAAGACATTACTTAGCGAACAAGAAATATTATCATGTCAAAAGTTAGCGACAACAGTAAGGACAGTGTGTGTTGAATAGCATACCATTTTGCTCGCTGGCTCTACTTTGTCTTCCGGCTTGTTCGATAATTTCGTTTAGAACCATTACATCTGAAATAAGAGAAAACATCTTACTGTTTAATGAGTATCACACAAGTAGTATTATAAACGTAAACAACCGTAAAAGAGACAATTTTACGTTAGTATCTTGTCTCTTCTTGGCAACTAAAATGAGAATTAACATGGTAGAGAAAGAAGGACAGCAAACGGAAACAAATACTCGTAAGAAAAAATCTCATAGCAACGATGATGTATACTTCCGTAATCCACACTAGCTGTTGCATTTAAACTATTTTAATGTAAAAATTAGACAATATTTTAATTTTATAAAAACGCATGTATAAAAATAAACAAAATAATCATTAGTTGATCTTCTTGGCTTAGGTACTAAAATTACTGAGTTTTATGATGCTCACCTCTCATATCAACTACATTGGGCTGTTGTGACGATTCTATGAAAGGGTTATCACTTGATGGTTTTAGTACTTTTCCTGCTTCATCTGTAGACTCGGTCGTACTTATTTCCTGAAAATCAAAAAAATATCCATTATGTTGCTTACGTTGCTTCGTTCAAAATAAAACAATTACTATGTTAGATAACTTAATGTGAATTGACTACATATATAATTTGTACTAGTATTAAAAGTTTTATAAAGTATTACATATTCTCTAAGTGGTCTCGACGCTAATGATGAGTCCTGTCTTGGCAGTCCTGGGTAGGCATGAGGCTGGGAAGTCACGCTGTGGTTCCTGGAGGCAGAACGACCTCGCAATCGAGCCTCCTTGGTCTGTGCTTTCCCACCCAATAGGTCACCGTGTGATGTATACGATAGCCGCGACTGATGTGATGTATACGACGAATGTCGAGAACCTATCAAAAATAAGTAATTCATAAAATAAATTCGTGCTTAGCGTTTGTATTTTTATGTTTTTTCTTTCCAAAAACAATTTACTCTTTGTTAAACACATTGACAGTATTAAATATAATCTAAAAAGTCAGTAATATTGTATAAAGCATTATTAAAAACAAACCTAAATTAGCATAGTAAACCGGTATGATAATAGCACCGTTTTCTTCAGACATCGGAGTTACAGCGTTTGAATCGTCGGCATACGGCAGGTGTTCTTGAGCATCCAGATACGTTGATAGCACGAGAGGTTTCCGATCAGCGCCCGGCGGATATCTCGACCTTCCGTTCGGCCTCAAAGCCATTTGATGTGACCCTCGTGACCCTCGTCGCAAATTGAATGGCGAGCCAGGTAGAGACAACGAAGCCTGAAGTATCATGCCCACACGTAAGCAAACGATAAAATCACATTAGGCCAAAAAAATCTTAAATGCAATGTCAACACTTTCATTTATTTGGTCTATCATAATTTTATTCTAAAAAATAAATTACTTTCTTGATTAATTTACAGTTACTTAAAAATCACATAATATCACACTTTATACGGTACAATTTTGGATGGTTACTTTCTCTCATGATTTACTAGAGTAAAAAATATTATTAACGACATTGAAAATTTGAATAATGTTCCTCAATTCAGATCGAGTAGTTCAACAGTAAATTTATTTTTGTAAACAAAGTTATCACTGATAAGGTATTAACTGCAGAGGCTTTAGCTGAAGCTTTCTGAAGTATTTATGAATTAAAAATTGTACATAAAGGTGACTTTCTTACTTTCATGTGCCAATAAACAAATGTTAACACAAAAATAGTAAAGAAGGTGGATAAAACAATAATGAAGACATAAAAAATGAAAAGTGCTTAGAACGAACACATTGCATCAACACATGTTATTGTTAATGTATCATACTCGTGTGTTGCTGATGAAGTAAGATTTTTCATGAATTGCTGCAATTGGTCGTTAAACAAAAACATCACTAGTGGCATAATCTTATAACGAAATAAAAATAAAATAAAGATAGAGACAGTCCTAAAAAAGGAAGAGGAAGGGAAACACAAACACCAATGAGGATAGAAGGACAAACCTGTGAGCCCTCCCGCAGTGGCCCATATGATAACTGTCCGTATTTATTTATGCGTTCAGGGTGAGGGACCTTCAATACACAAAAAAAATTGAATTTGTAATTAACTCCGATCAATCAATTTTATTTAGTTTAAAAAAATATTTAGACATCCACAAAATAAGGAAAGGAATGAATCTAACAAAACATCGGAGCAAAGGAGCTTTCAAGCAATCTGTGAGGTGAACTATACAAATGGCAATTAAAACTTTAAACGACAACTACGTGTACAGTAACTTCTACACAAAATAATACACTTCGAAATAAAATGTTTGTATAAAATGGTATCGATATTACAATAAGATTTTCCATCTTCTCTTTTGTTTTGCTCATACAGAAGTACAAGAAAGTACGAGTACCAACATTGACAAAATTCTTATTGTAATGACAAAGAAACATGGCACGGAAAACAAGCTATGGCAAAGGCTGAAAGCAAGTGTTTGTCAGGTAACTTTGTTTATAAACACATGAAGTAGTTTAGGGTCAGATACATGCATTTTTGCATACTTCTAAATCCTAACGTCGCTATGAATGTTCCTTAGAAATCTACATCTATAGTCATGAGGACTGTTCTTTTGTTCTTTATTCTTAATAGGAAGCCTCCGCGAATCACTCATCGAAATTGAGGAATGAATATATTTGTTATTTTATGTATTATTTCATCTTTAATATTAAACTTTATTGATACATTATTACTTGACCGAACCTACCTCTCCATCGGTGATATGTTCAGTCTCAGCTCGGCTCGTTCGTACGCTCACATAACGAAAGAAACAATCTAACATGACAATAGACTTATTTTCTCCAATAGTATTGTTCAATAATCTTATTAATTTTGGTGATTGTTTAGCCAGTCTTTTGTAATATCAATATTTATATATATGATTGATTGAAATAATATTATTGGAGGTAGAAGAAGTCTAGAACTATAACGTCAGCGACTACTACAATGCAGTGAATTAAGAAAACTTTTCATTTGTAAAGCCGCCTCATAGAATCATGCGAAGGGGTTTAAATAATTCATTCATTAAATGTGTCGCAAATAATTCAAGAAGTAGTAGTGATACTAGTGATTTCTAATGATGAAATTATAATAAACAAAAGAATAGTTGTATTATTAATTTACAAAATTAAAGATAACTTAGTAGAAATTCATTTCATAGTTTATAATATGCAGAGAAACAGTAACGTAGTCATTGCAGGCAAGACAAATTGAAATAAACAATGTAAATTTTTTACATACAAATGTTTCATGCTTACGGAATTAATGATAAACCAATGAAAGTGGATGTTTCAAACAAAACAACAAACACAGCAGAAAATAAACAGATATATTTCAGCAGAAAAAATTTCTAAAGTTTTAATCAGAAGTCAATAATGCAATGAATTTAATAATGTCAAAATGTTGCAAATAATATTATATCTGTATATTTGTATGCTTGCAAAAAAAATTTATATCACAGTAGACATAAAAAGAAATAATTTAAAGCTCATAGCAAACATAATAGTTATACAACAATGATCTTTTCAACTTGAAAACTTGTTTATATGAAGGCTGAACACGTGTTACGAGTACAAACAAATTTTTACTTAAACCTAGTTCGATAATATAATCATTTCAAATTTTCTCATAAAAAAAATTATAATACCTAATTGATTCAAGTTGAAAAGATATATCTCAGCTGCCAATGATTCATTTTAATCGCTTGTATCTTGTATTATTACTTCAATTTCTCCGACTTTTTTATTTTCCTCCGTGATATTTTAAAATTGTTATGGCATACCTATCGGCTTAATATGTCTAAATATTTTTCCTAATATGTATGTTTCACACTTAGGTAGGTTAGTACGAAAATTTTTCAAACTCGATTAGGTTTATACAACAGAAACTGATTATGAAGATACTGGTACAAGAAAACGATACATAACATTACACTTTAGTGGAGTGGTTACTGAAGACCAGTATGTGTGACAGATGAGTGATAGTTGAATCATTGCCAGTGAGGTGGGGCGTGAGATTCGCGGCATACTCACCATGCTGACCTTCCTCTGTCGACGTGCCGTGTCGTGGTGCGGTTCGGTGGCGGTGGGCTTGTGCGTGGGCTGAGTGCTCACCGAATCCTGGAAGGGGTCGCTACGGAGGGACATGCGCTCGCGCGTATTGTCGTCCTGGTTGCCGCCGTTGGGTTGGTTCACGAACAGCTCGTAGCTATGACAAGAGAAGTCGCTGGGGGACTTGGCGGGGTGCGCCTCGGCGTATGCGGCCGCTTCCGCAGCTGCGGCTTGCTCTCGCGCGTGTGCCTCCCTTGCCTCCTGTTTGTCTGCTCTCGCTGCTGCCTTCTGTTCTGCTTCCTGTAAGTATTTGTTATTTGAACTATCTAGTATCTTTACTATAAATTGATTAACGACTTCAGTATTCACTTATTTTTTTGTTATTTTTTAACATTTTTTTATTATTTGCATAATTACCCTTAGAGCTTCTTCTTCAGCTTGTTCTTCCTCTTCTGCTTTCTTTTGCAACTCGTCATATGACATAGCGACAATGGCCAAGATCAAGTTAACGAGGTAGAATGAGCCCAAGAAGATAATTACTACGAAGAACAACACATGCCACGAACCCGCCGATCTTAGCACCTAAATACAAATATACATTTATAATTTGACCTTCCAAATTTAAAAAGACCTGTAAATAATAATTAGGTAGGTAGTTTTTTTCTACACATTAGCGTAGAAAAAAACATATAAAACAACTTTTATATGTCTTTTCTTTACAACAAAGAAAAATCATTTAAAAGTATATAAAGCAGGTAGGGTGTTTTTATTTCTAGTTTAAATAAAACATGAATAAGTTTAAAGTTACTTTATGTTACACAGAAAATTACCAATTGGTAGAGATTTTCCCAGTAGTCCTGTGTCATAAGTCGAAACGCCGATAGAAATGCCCAGCCGAATGTGTCAAAACTCGTGTAGCCGTAATTTGGATTTGGACCATACCCTTGCAAACAAATGTAGCCCGGTTCACATGTACTAAAACAAATAAAAAACAGTTACAATCTTATCTTAAAATATTGTCTTAAAATATTTATTGCATCAAGTGCGTTTAAAAAAAATTACCCCGCTCCCGATGAATTTCCACATAGCGGATAGTCCCCATTTTCTTCATACCAATTGGCTGAAATAAAATGTTTTTTTTTGATAAATGCTAAAGTTGAGTTGAAACAATATCCGCTCACTCTTCTAATTTACTGAATCTTACTTTCGTTTTGACAGAATCGCTCCCAGTTTTCATCTGTAAGATTGCCCCAGCTCCCGTCCTCCGGAAATACTTTTATACATTTTTGCGTCAAGACTCCCATGTAGATTTGAAGGCCCATCAGTGCAAACACAGACAGTGAAAACATGGTCAATATTATTACATCGCGCAGATTTTTCACTGACTCTATCACAGCACCGACGATCGTCTTCAAGCCTGAGGAATGCAGTAGTTTTTGTTATTAAATTATTTAACATGTATACCTTTGTCTTACGAAATACAGTTGCTCGCAAACTTTTAATTATCACACTCTTGCCAAAGATGACTAAATATTAAACTCTATATACTTACACAGATGATTCGGGTTTTAACAATCTTGTTATTATGTGCAACTTTCTAGGCAACAGACCACTATTCTATAGATTAATACTCGTCATTCCACTTCTAGTTATAATTAATCTATTTCTATATCTCAATCATCGTCTATGATGAACTAAACCACACGTTAAAAATACTCTAAATAAATAATTATTACAAATAAATTTACCCGGTACGATGGCCACAGTTTTCAGCGCTCGCAACACTCTGAAGGTTCTGAGCGCGGCCAAGTTGCCGAGATCTATGCCCATCGTCACATAACTGCAAAATACGCACAACCACAACATCTATATTAGTATCACTAGCTACTAAACTAAAAATATTTAGATACTAATTTATTATGATTAACGCGACAATTTCGTTTTGTGGTAAAACACTTTTATGTATATTTTTAGACGGTGAAGAATCATATCAGATAAATCAATATTACTTTCAATTTTCAACATATCTTCGAGCACAGTAGACTTAGGTATCTATTTTTTTTATTTCTAAATAAAATAACTAAAGTTAACGAGACAATTAAAATAGGCAACGACATAAAATCTACACTTTAACGGTTTAAACATCTTTCTACGTATTTTTAATAAAATTTGTCTACTACTCACGCTAAAGCTATAACTACGAAGTCAAGCCAATTCCATGCATCTCTAAGGTATGTGAATGGCTGTAGTATGAAACCCCTGGCCATTACTTTCACCGCTGATTCAAACGTGTAGATCCCGGTAAAGATAACTCTGCAAAAATTCACCTCCATTGTGGAACGCCGCTCGACAAAATAGACATAATCGTCATAGTAAAACAAACTAAAAATTTGAATTAATAAAAGGTCTAACTGGAAATTATAAGAGGGTAAACAAGTTGCAATATAACAAGACAACTTACTAATAAGATAGGTTTGTATACCTAATCTAAATGGAATTGAAGTATAGATAGTACCTAAGTATTTACAGACATGATTTTATGTTTAATAATTATAAGAAGAGTAATGGTGCCGATAAAATGAATTCTAAACAGTAGGTATATAGAACACCGTGTATCGTTGAAGGCGAATGAAGTGTTTTTCAAATGTTTGTAGTGTTAATGGGTAATTGTTATAATACATTTATTTTCACAGGTGTTTTAATATTTAATAAATAAATTATACAAAAAGGCCGCCCATAACATCTTTCCTCTATATAGATTTTATTACATACAACACAGTTTTCATCAGGATATCTAATCGAAATCTAAACTAATTATAGGAATACTTTACATAATATTTAGAAGCTAGCCGAGTAACAGCCTATACAACGTATTATTCCACATTTTTTTAATAAGGCAAGTATACATTTTTAAAGGGTGATAGTACTTAATATGGACTCTATAACAATAGTTTACATTTTGACACTTGCCAATAGAACACTAAAATTTCTAATAAAAATATAATTCCGATCATCTAAGTCGCCGGTATTTAGATAGTTTGATAACTAATTGAATTCTAACAAATTTCGAAACTAGCGTGCACTCTACAAATGACGAGATGATAAAATTTACGAGTATAAGTAATTTTAAATTAGTAATCCATCGAGAGATTTTATCTGTTAATAAAATTGATAACAAAGTTACAAAATTGTACTTACTCAGTACTTTCGACGGTGGGTGTTGTAGGCATTATCATAAGAATACAGTTGACTAGGATGGTGGTGATAATAAACAGGGAGAACAGAGGATGCACTAATATGTATATAGCCACTCTTCTTATAGGATTAAACGGGTCTAATATCCAAAGAGCGTTTGTTGCCGAAAACCTGAAGATATCTTTACCCTTGCTTATGACTACGAAAGTCTGTAACAAAGAGATAATACTTACTGTAATAACTAAAACCAATTTTTTATTTTTTACTAACAAAATATATATTTTAGTTATAATTATTCCATGTTAATATTAATAGGCCGAGACAAAACAAGTCAGTACCATTTTTAGAACTCCGTTATGGATGTTCGTATTTGAATATATGTAATTTACTCATAATAGACCTCCACCATAGCCCTCGTGAGGCTTCTCCAACCTTGCTTTAAAAAGGACCTCAAATAGGAAAAACGAATATGTAATTGAAAATGTACCTATCTTCAAAGTCAACATAAATTACGCAGTTGAAGCCCATTTACATGTCAGTAAGTAGATAATCTCGACTTATCTATTTGATCGATTCGAAGTAAATTAATATTATTATATTTATGACAATTTAAAACCTATATTTAGAGATCAGATATTGCAAAGCATATTATTACCAAGTGCTTATCTCTAGTACCTTATCTTACAAAATAATATTACGTATAATCGGATAGTAATTTCCTTATCAATACCGGAAGATAAAGAAGTAATGAATTTACAAACAAAAATAATTAGAAAAAAAAATTAAAATTAAAATGTATTAGATATAGATTTCATGAATTTATTATTATTATTATTAATTATTGGATTATGTGCCCTTCATAATAATATGCTATAAAAAGAACAACGGTTTCTGTGCAACGAATTCTGTGTCAAAGTCCTTTCTATAACATATACCTACGGGGCCTACAAATTCATAGTATGATTATCTGAAGAGAGTAACTGCTAATTCAATTGTAGCTAATTCATCAGATTCAATGATAGCCTTAGTTGTTGTCGACGAGAGCCTCTGGGGAACTCTAGAGAATGGTAATCATTTCAGTATTCACGTTACTTCTAGAAAACAAAAACAGATCCAATACATCTATCCAATTAAGTAATTCTATAAATATTATTAACTACATAAATTACAATTGTCGTCTCATTCAGGCACAGTTGTTTTATTTTCTGGATTATAACTTATAGCTAGGTTCGATCCGAATCCGAAATATTAAATCCAAAACAACCCTGAATAATAGTACATAGGTACATACTCTTTGATTGTGATAGAAAGGATCGATGTCCTCGAGGGGGGTGGAGGCGAGTTCAAGCGGAAAGGATCCCTGCATGCGCACGGGGAGCGGCAAGCCCTGCTCGAGGGTCGCGTCCGGCTGTGGGCCTTCGTCTTCGTCCTCGTCATCGTACCGTACCTATAGCACACCATCATATTTCATTACCTTACCCAAATAAAAGGGCAAATGGCAACTTTCACGTATGATAATCCTTTGTAACGGAATTTCAATGTAACTTGAACACGATGAAAAAAGTGCATCTCCAGAATAACATTTTGAATTGCCCAACCAATAATAGGATTATCATTGGTGAAAATGCACATTCATGGTTTGGGTGACTGATTATTTTGTCTATAAGTTAAAGGATTTGTAAAGTTGCACATATTCGCATTCTACTAATGTTGAGCCTTTTATGGGGTCATGTAACAATACTTCTGGAATTCTTATGCTCATCAGTATTGTTACAGTTTGGCAGTTTTATAAGTGTAGTGTCAGCATGTTTGTGAGCGCGTCTGAAGCTAAGTCATTGCTCATTAAGTGCTGCTGTCCATGTACTTATGATGCATATTATTATTTGCCAAAACTAGAAGCATTAAGTTTATCTTGCTCACTACTAGTCGCCATTTCGAATATCAATGATATTAAATGCCTACAGCGCAGTTGCACTAGCTGGCTGAACTCAAATTAGGCATTTACTTTCTTCGTACTTACTTCGTTGATGTGCTGTATCAGATCCTTTACCATGCAATAAGACATACAAGTCAAGATTTTCAAATTGTGTAAGGAAATGCCAATTTGATCCTTATATTTTGGAAGCCAAGTATTTTATTGACAAAAATGTAAAATTAGTTATTTATTATATAACATTCATTTATATTTCATTATAAGTAATAATCGAAATGGGATTCCAAAAATAGAGAGCCATTTCTATTTCAAATGCACTAAACTAGCTAGGTGATGTCACCATGCTAGACCTAAATGACAGCAGCCGATGATAAGTGGCAAACATGAGTCAATCGTGTGCAATGCATAATAATGGTGAATGTCATGTGCTAGTGTTTCTCAATCTTCAGTTTGTTTGTAGTTCCATATTTCTGTATCTGTTCTTATAACATTAACTGTGATTTCTAAACAGGGACATATTACTATATTTTTTGAACAATACGGTCACCTAAATGTGGAAAAAAGGCTCTTTTCAATCAAAGGTTTACTGCAGGCTATATAAAACCACACAAAGATCTTAAACACGGGAAGACTTAATAATTTGATGGGTTAACTTCTGCACCTACTGATTTCAGTATCTTCTATTTTCTGGGAAGACACTAAATATAATTATATCTTTAAAATGGAAAGTAAATGTGAAAAGCCATCGTTAATAGACTACATTAAGATTAGCTGTTACTATAGTTATTATGGACTTTAGAGTAACAGCTAAACTTGGATATATTTAGTTGACTTTGCCGACAAAGCGATGTGTTTAGAAACAATGCTTTAAATGCGATCAATCAATATGCATAAATCTGAATGTAATGCAAGTTATCGCACTTTAACATAAGGACGCCAATGTTCGCGAGAACTTGCGATTTGAGTTTCGAATAATATTTTTGATACAAGCGATAACTTGCTGAGAAATATTCTTCTAAAAACGAGCCTTAAAAAGGTAAAAGGGGCAAGCAAGCAAATCTTACTTCTTTTTTCTTTTTCGTCCGCCCCAAATCGTTCTGGAATGGTTTAAAAATTATCCGTCAGACTCATAGATTCAATACCTTGAGTGCTGTTTCTGTAATTTGTCACATAAGTTGAGTGAATGTGCTTTGTATTTATTTTTGGTATACATTGGTGCATTTTTTTTAAATTACATTGAAACAAAAACAATTGCTGTCTGTATTTGAATAATATCGCCGATTGTAATATGGATTTGTATGATTAGCACTACAACTCGTGTGAGCTTAAACACACTGTGTTGGTTTCCAAACTGTGGTTATTGTTTGTATTGATGTCGGTGTGGGGTTACCTCGCCTTCCGCTCGCTTTTTCTCGAGTTCCTTTTGCTTCGCATTCTCCTCTGCTATGCGGGCTTCGATAGCGGCCAATGACTCTCGTGTGAAGGGTCGGAACAAACTTTGTTCTTCCTCGCTGATCGAGTCCAAGTCCTCGGACATTGTCTATCGAACTCCCCCCGAGTGAACTGCCTACTGTAAGAAAAAGTGAATACAGTAAATACCTACCTTATACATCAAATTGTATCGGCAACTCGGCAACTCGGCAACATCTTTACAAGCAAGTCATCATTGATAATTTGAAATTGATAGCTTGATATAAAAAATAGCGAAATGTTACACTGTAACTGTTGTGAACAATTTTGTGGATACCTTATTGATAAGCAAACATTATTTAAACTGTAAGGTAATTTAGTTTGTTCAATATTTTATGGTATACCTAAGGACTTTGGAGTGCATTCAAAGTATACCTGCTAACAGTGAATGGGCGGGTGTGTGTGGTGGGGGAGGCACGCACGGCGACACACTCTGCGCCGGCGATCGCCCGCCGACCACCTACGGGCCGAACGCCCTTCTGCTAAGGAATAAAAAACACATACTTATTTTAGATGTCATCAGGTGCTATTTAGCCGCCCAACTTAGCGTAGCCAGCCATTGGCTTGAGGTGAACCCTTCAACCCTTTTTATGTCCGACTGCTGGCCACAGGCCTCTGCCCACAACCGGGGAAGGCCTGGAGCATACTCCACCACGCTGCTCCAATGCAGATTGGTGGAGAATCGGGTTAGTGGCCAACCCGTGTCGGATGTTGTCAAACCGCCCAAAGGGCCTCCAACCAGGTTTAACGACTGTTATCTATCGATAACAGTGATAATCCGGGACCGACGGCTTAACGTGCCGTGCATGGAAGTGGTCGCGTCCGTCGTTGCTTAACAGTGAGATCGCTTGCGATTCACACTACCAGCGAGGCTATGCGCGTTTCTTTCTCGTTACAGCTTATTATATTTAATTGCTTAAAACGCACACAATTTGAAAAGCCATTGGTACATGGATTAGATTTGAAAACGGTCTTCTCGAATAAGAGGCCTACTTTGTAATCACTGGTCTATTAGGTATTGCTACTACTTTAAATAATTACCTACATAGGTACATCCATGATTTCTCAAGGCAACCTACACCTATTTATAACACTTCAAAACAAAGACAGACAAAAGGTTACAAGAAAAATTTTACATGCGGAACCAGGTTTATTAAAAGAGATTCGGCCTTGTCTGTCTCAAAGTTAAAAGGATAGTGAATTGTGAGTGATTTGTGATCATTCGCCTCACGTATTGAATGCTTTAAAACCTTTTAAGTTCCAACATTGTGGTGATAAGAACGTTATAAACTTGTAATTAATTGGACATATTAAAACGGCTCTTAATTTTTTTTCTCGCCAGCGTTTTGTTTCGCCATTTTTAATTAGGAATAAGTAATGTGTTTATGTTAAATTTGGTATTTTCGTGTTCAATTAAACATTGTTTAAGTGCGACATGTGTTTTTCGAGTGGGATCAGTAAAGATGAAAAGTAATTTTTAAATTAACTCAGTTGAAAGTTTTCATTGCATTTCGATACAAGGTATTGATAAGATACTCCATATAATAGATACTCAACTGTACTCTAAGTAGATAAATTGATATACATAATTAAATTACCTACTACATTATTTATACCATAGAGTAGAAAATAAAGTGGAACTGCCATATAGCGGAACCACTACGTACGCGGAATATCGGAAAATCCTTTCAAATTCAATAATTTTTATGCATCATAAGGTACACGTATACACTGGATGAACGTCAAATAATTCGGTACATCGGCTTTAGGCGCCTTTTTGGAGGAAAAGAACTCTCGGCACTCCTTTAAAATCAAGTGTATAAATGACAAGT